>JAUZSU010007349.1:0-11305 GCA_034780255.1 Parotocinclus maculicauda
TTCGGTACTTTAGGATTTGGTCCAAATAAGTGGCTGGTCCCATTAACTGGTGGTCCTATTAACCGGAATCGACTGTACTTATGGGGCAAATGCTTTTATTCAAAGTGACTTAGAGTTTAGGCCCCAATAGTGGTAACTTAGCTGTGCTTTGTCTTGAACTTAAAAATTTAAATGAGTAGTCCAGATTCATTAACTGCTCAATAGCTGACACAACTCATTTGGCAGATGCTTTTATCCAAAGTGACTTACAATCCGAGCAGTAGGCAGTTAAGGGCCTTACTTAAATGGATTTGATTTGAACTCACTGCCTTCCTACCAGTAGTCCCCAAAACTTTAACTGCTAAACTGCACAATGGTTTACATTTCACAGTGGCAGATGCTTTTATCCAAAGTCATTTACAATAAAGCAATGATGGTTGCTAAAATGTATTGCTCAAAGGCCCAACAGTGGCTGCTTGAACTGTCAACCTACTGGTACTATAATTTTAACCACTCAGCTATTGTTTATGATAAGTACTCATATAGGAGAAACAGAAAGGATGACAGTCGTATATATTTCATTGCCTGAATGTTTTGACATCACATGGTCATTTTCCATGTTTTTCCATTTGTTCCAGGAAGCCGAAGTTAGATAAATGAGCGTAAAGACCCCGAAATTCAAACAGGTGTATGTTGTCTCTGAGCTTTCTCACACTGTCTGTTTGGACAGAACTCGAGTTTGGAGGTCTGAGCCAAAGGATACATAAGAGAGTCATTTTAGAAAAACAAAATTATTATCTGTTAGCTTTCACCAATCGCTCTGGCAGATATAGGCCTTCATTACTGTCACCAAAGTGACTCAGAGTGTCAACATTGCAGCCAAGTCTTATAAACTCGGTGGCTGGACCCTGCGCATTTGAAATGGAGCTCTTATAATGGCTCCAGTTTATGTAACAGAATAACTTGTGAAAGTGGATAGTTGTGATGAGGTGATGAGTGCTGCTGATCAGATGGCCACATTAGGAGCGCGTGTTGGCACATGATTTGTGTCTCACTGTCCAACAGAGATCTAGACAGTTTGAACAGGATTAAATCAAGTTCGAAATACACTATGTGATTTACAGATTTACTTTCCCTAAAAGGTAGACAAATACAAGCACGTTGTCCTAGTGTGTTGATTTAATATATTTGGATAACACTGCCACCTGCTGTTTATTTTATGCAATTACTTTTTGTGATTTGAAATTCTGAGCTCAGGCTCTGTCTATCACATTGGAAAATTCCCCCCTTCAGAACTTCAACACCGTTCATGAGTGATTGACACAAACATGTTTATTTAAAATTCACTTTGAAACTAATTGAAATCTAAACTTCCTTATCAAGCGTCCTTCCTATTCTGCTGTGCTAGGACTCATTCTGTTGTCTCACTCATGGAGTTTTCCATGCAGCTGTTGCCTGCAGCTGCTTATTCTAGATTGAACTGATCGTAGGAACCTTGTAAGATAAATAAAATAAAAGAAAATAGAATTCTCTGGATCTGAGTGGCACGGTAGATAGAATTGTTGACTTGTGACCTATGCCATGCAGCGGCTCTCCAGCAACCCTGGCAACAAACGGAGAGGAAAGTATTACGGGTGGTAATATTTGTGAGCAGTATAATAAGAACAATATTAACTTAAAATGTTATACATTTAACTCATTTTTCCTGGTCAGTTTCATTGGGGCTCTGGCACCTATTCCTGGATAATACAGTACGCTTTCTTAGACCTATAGGGCAAGCTATGCACCATGCTAGTCCATTTGCATTTATGCCATTTAAAGATAGATAGATAGATAGATAGATAGATAGATAGATAGATAGATAGATAGACAGACAGACAGACAGACAGACAGACAGACAGACACAGACAGATAGATTTTTTTTCTTCAATGATGAGTATGGAACCTTACACAGAGTGCAGTGTGCGACGAGTACACTTATCTCAAATGTAGGAAGGAGGCACCCTAGGTGTGTTAACAGTTGTTAAATATATGTGCTAAATTAAAATCAAATTGCTTTTCATGGAATGAAAATTGTTCTCACGTTACCATTATTAATTCTATTTTATAATTCCTAACTATTTATGTAATTCTATGTCTTGAAGCAGTTACATTGTCTTTTGCAGAACATGCATGGTAGAGAGGCATTAAGTCTGCTGTATTTTGGTATGGCCATTATTAGTAGAAATATATTTGCCTATGCAAATTTTTGAAGCAGTTATATGTCTTCTGCAGAACATGCATTACAAAGAGACATGTAGGCACCAGAATTCTTTATTATTGGTGGCATTAATAGAGTTTACACATACAAATATACCAATGGAGACAGAAATTCTCAGAGACTGCCTTATCAGGACCCTGTGTTTAACATGTAATTGGTGTAATCAAATCAAAACATTATATATTCATTATGTACATTAAGGTCATACAAGCTGGTCACTTTTATTGTTCATTTAATAGCGCTAATGTGATTTAAAAGGCCAATACAATGAAGATAATATCTTGAAATGTCAAGTCAGTATTAATCCTGTACAGTTCATATATCACATATGTGATACCCCTGAACTGTCCTCCCACTTAAGGTCTCCTTCTTTAATTTTGCTTTATTTGATTGAACAAGAGTAAGACATAACTATATGTTAGATTCTAACACGTAAATATTTTTACTATTGATAGTTTCCATCTACCTTCCCCTAAATTTAATCAGAATAACCATGTGTTATGTTAGAAGTGAATTACCGTTAGTAGTACACTATACTGGACATGAAATTGTATAACCTCCACCCAATTAATCAGTTATATTGACCCATTTATATTTTGGAGTAGTTACGATAACTCCTAATTTAATGTTTAGTGGCTGTTATTTGTGAAATGTTTGTTATTTTCCAATAGTGCTCTAATTAGGAAATAGGCATATTTTAAGAAATCCAATAATCACATCTCAAGACTGAGACTGTATGAGACTTCAGCCATTCTGTTCCTTACTCCAACAGCCAAACAAGTTGTGCAATTTTATGCATTTGTCTGCATCTTGTTAAAGTATCTTCATTCATTATTGTGCATCTTGCACTTGTTTTCTGAGTGTGACTTGTTTTGAATGTGGCAGCTGCTTTCCCATCTTTTCAGAACTGTACATCTCTGAATCATTTAGCAGACTGTTCCAGCTTACTCTTACCCCTGGGTTTGGTGTTTCCAGTTCACTGTGTTGTTAGCAAGACAGTAGCAGTAAGTGGGGGGTGGTTAGCCAGCAAGGAAGCCAGTGAGCCAGTGGTTTGCCTTTTGAAGAAAAAAAAATATCGCTTCAGTCAGTTGTACTAACATGAGGTTTTGTCTGCTAAGAAGAATACAGAACACTTCTGTAAGTTGCTCTTAACTTAGTCTTTAAAAGCAAGAGTTAATGCTTTTGACGCAACTTTGACCAGTCACTAATATTTGTCATCTTTTAATTTGTAGATTATTTTAGCTAGATAAAAGCTTAGTTGGAATTTCACCTGTTTCCTATTCAAACACATTATGTATGTGTTTCTCAGATATTGGTGAAACCATGTGGGTGTATGAACGGAGGATCGTGCGAATCTAACATCCACCATCCCGCAGGAAGCGGAGAATACGTGTGTGTGTGTCCACCTGGTTTCCATGGTGACCTGTGTCATGAAGAGACTGATTTTTGCAGGTCAGGTCCATGTGTTGCAGGGAAGTGTGTGAACAAGGAGGATGGATTCCTGTGCCTGTGTCCGGATGGTCTGACAGGTAAAGTGCAGTGCAGGGCTATATACAATATTTATTATATCTATATTTAAAGACATCTATTTAAACTTACTTCATTTAACACTGCTTCACAAGATCACCTACTCTATTATACTTTAATAAACCCCATTTAGACCTTATGAATAATGTAGTTCACCTTCTAACTCATTGAGCTGTGAAAAAAAATATTTTTTTCATTTAATTTCCTTTTCACTGTCTTTCCCATTTGTTCAGTCTGAGCGAGAAAAATAAAATCAATTAATTAAAATGTTTTGAACTCAAAAGGAATAAACTGTAGGTGTGACTAATAACTTAGCTCTGTATTTGTAATGGGGGTGCACTCCTGGTGAGACTCTAGATCCTCTGGCATGGACAAATATAGTCTTGATATATAGTCTTAATATAGTCAAATAAAACCTGGAGTTATAGGACCAGGAAACATAGACAGTCATTATGAGTCTCTGACCTGTCCACAAAATTACCAGAGTTGGGATACACATTGCTGTACCTCAGTAGTAAAGTGGGACTGTGGTAGCCTAGTGGTTGAGGCACTGGAATCTGGACCAAAAGGTATCAGTCGTAAGTCGCTCTGGTAAATGTAAAGTGCTGCTCAGGGAAGTCAGGGAATGTCATTGATGGATTTTTCCTGCCTTCCTTACTGGCTTTCCTACAATCCTGACCTGGATTAAGCGGATAATAATAAGAATAAATGTATGAATTAATTAATTAAGTCAGGGAATGGCAATATACTATAGCAACACCTAAATACTCACTTGAATATGCTCATATTTGACTTGAAATGTGTTCCATGGTCAGAAGAAACAAAAACTAAGCTTTATGGGATTGGCATAAACTAAACTGAAAGAACCTCATGTCCACTGTTAAGCATGGTGGAGGATCTATGATGTTGGGGTGGCATAACAAAGGATGACTAAACTGAAAGAACCTCATGTCCACTGTTAAGCATGGTGGAGGATCTATGATGTTGGGGGTCTGTTTTTCCTCCAAAGGCCCTTCAATCTTCAGTAGGATAAAGTACGTATAAGTATGGGATTTTAGTATGCAAATCTTGATTAGAATACAGTTTTTGAATGCAAGGATTTTATACATTTTTAAATGCATTGTTTGTAATTGTAGTCTGTTAATAATGATGCACAGTCTTCAGTGTTAGCATTCACATTGGTTTCATACAGTAAGGATGACTAAGATTGATCCTGTCTTTTGATGATGGATGTCATATCAGAGCTCAGCAGGATGAAAGTAATGTCTTCTGGAATTTCTTCCTTCACTTTATTATAAGGCTTTGACTGGCGGGGCTAACTGCTGTGTTTTTCATGTTTATATAAAAAGAGGACGTACAGGCAGAGGAACAACAAAAACCAAAAATTAAAAAAAAAAACGAGATGAGAACAGTTTGCTGCAGGCAGGCTCAGTTTAATCAAGAGAAGTCGAAACTGCCATACCATCCATCAGATCATTTCTAATCTAAACATGTTTGCTTAGACTGAGGAGCACAGATGCACTGGGGGCTTGTTATTCTTTTTTTTAAGATTCAGTGTGTGCTCCTGGTGTGTGTTGTAACTCACACCAGATGCCTAATCCCAGAACTAGCTGCTTGCAGACAGAATATAGACAGAATGTAAACTCTACCGCTAGTGGAAATCCTATGCACGTCCCCAGTAAATAAATAGATAATGATCAGCTTGTGTACGAGAGATCTTGTTGTTTCTCTTTGAGCACCCCCTTTACTTCACACAAATAGAAATGCCATTCTAAAGGATTTAAAAGATAAATGTGATACGTGTATAATGTGTGTGTGTGTGTGTGTGTGTGTGTGTGTGTGATTTAGGTCTGACTTGTCAGGAGGACATTAATGAGTGTGAGACAGCTCCATGTTTCACCAGCGTGCCCTGTTTAAACACATTTGGCTCATTCACGTGTGGCACCTGCCCTCCAGGTATGAAGGGAGATGGCATAACATGCACAGGTAAGTGCTAAACTCTACACTATAAATAAAAGCTCTGAAGTTTAATCCTTTAATCCTAAACTTTAACTCTAAACTTTGAACACTAAAGTCCTGTTCTAATATTAAGCTTATATACAGTAAAAAATGTGTAATCCATTAACGATAATATATAACAATATATCATTAATCAATACATTGTTTTTATGTCAAATTAAAAAAAATGTTCAACACTGTCAAATACTGCTATATACAATATGAAGATATGTATAGATTGTATTATATAATGCATAACTTCTGCAGGATACAATTCTACAACTTTTTTTTTATAACATAATATTTGATCACACAAAAAGGAGGCCAAACTTGCATTATGTTAAGTTTGCTTTCTGCAAAAGCTGTAAAGTAAGTAAATCTATATCAGAATTCCAGAGATTTTAGAGCTAGAATACATCAGCACATCGATCTTGCAAACATTAGCAAGCAATCTAATAGGCAGTATACTGGAAAGATTTCTTTACAAGTGGCATTATGTATATAAATATACAAAGTGAAAATGACATGTCTGAATACCCCAGCAAGTAATGGGTAAGAGGGCCTATTTTTTAGGTTATGTACGGAACATGGTCGGCATCTTGAACGTTTTTTGTGAACGTGGAAAGGAGGTCATGTAGCATATCAAAGAAGAGCAGAATTGTCTCAGATATCGATTGCCACATGTAAACGATGGTGGAATTGATTATTCCGGGGAACGCTGCTGCCATATCATAGCCACAGACTTCAACAGCCGACACCCAGAAAGACCTTCAACCAAAAACACAGCACTGTTACATCCCTTATAGTCAAATTCTGAGAAACCGGGAGTGTTGACGACAAGCCATGCATTGATTGTCTAAAGAACCGTTACCGACCAGATGAAAGTACCTGGAATATACACTGCTCACAAAAATTAGGGGATATTTCATTTTGGGAGATTTCATTTCCTAATTTTTGTGAACAGTATAGAAAGCAGAGTTGAACATGAAAAAACATTCTGACAAGAGATAAATATAAAAAATAATCCTCTTCTATTTGAATAATATTATCAAGCTGCAAGTGTACTTAAGGATGCAGTAGGGAGAGCTCTGTTCTAGCATAGCAATAAAGTCAGAATATAGCCTGCATTATTATTCTGATTCTTTTATCTCTTATTGGTGGCTTGGTGGAAATGGTATGGACATGTTGTCCATTGTCTATCCCCACATGCCACTGTGCTCTGAATAAATTGCTTTGACACAAACCTGTACATGATGCAGGATTTAGTGAATAGAGAGGGTTGTGCTTTCAATTTCACCTCGCCTGCAGGCTTTCTTCATCACCTGGAGATTACTACCATTGTGTATGTGCGTTACTGCAGTGTGTTGCAATATGTGAGTTTCTGTAGTATTCACATAATTATCTGACTCATTTTATAATCTATTTTGTTTTATAATTTATATAATTTTCAATTTTTTCTATTACTAATTTTTTTATTTTATTAACTTTTATTATTAGTCTGTTATTTATTTATTGACCTAGTTTTGCTGTAATTTGATATACTTTTGGTGTTTATTTAGTTAGCATCTAGGCCACCCATGGAGGACGGGTCCCCTGTTGAGTCTTGGTCCTCCCAAGGTTTCATCCTACCATTTTAGGGAGTTTTTCCTTGCCACTGTCACCCTAGGCTTGCATAACTTGGGATTGGCCTTTTAAGACAGTGTAGTCCCGATTATTGTGAAGCTGCTTTGAGACAATGCTACGTTGTAAAAAGCGTCATATAAATAAACTTGAATTGAAACTTGAATTGTGTGTATCCTTATTCTACGTTACAATCTTCCAGTGTACAATGTAAGATGTTGGGGTTTTTTAAGCCGTTTAGCAGTGCTGAAATTTCTGGATCTTCAGAAGAATGTATTTACATTTATGTAATTTAGCAAATTTCCTATTTGAGAGTGACTTACAGCTGATACAATCTTACAATCCAAGCAAACATGGGTTAAGGGCCTTGCTCAGGAACCCAAGAGTGGCAGCTGGGCAGAGGTGGGATTTGAACCCTGTATCTTCCTGTATCAATAGTCCAGGACCTTAACTGTTGCACTATGACAGTTTCAGAAGAGAAATGAGGATGGAGAGATACATGCATCGAAACAAAAGAAAGAGCAAGAGAAGGAGAGAGAGCAGCCTGTTAGCTGAATGTCCCAAAACACCTTTTTAATCACCTTTATTAGCTTATACTGCCATTTACACCCCAGCCTGATCGATTTCTCTCTCTCTCTCTCTCTCTCTCTGACATAATGATTACTGTAGCTAATCAATGACACACCTAAATGTAAACCCTACCCTTAATCTCAATAAGCTAAAGCAAATCTTTTGCCTCTTTTGGATATTAAAAATTAAGTTGCCATAAAAAGCAGTTAACCTTGGAGGATGTCCCCACAACAAATGTGTTTACATGCACTTAATAATTCAACCATAGTCTGACAAGTGGTCATGTAAACAGCATACTCCGATCCAGAAATTAAACAAAGAATTCCGATAAAGCTGGATTTGAATACAGTAATCAGATTTCTCATAGCATGTACACCAGTTACGCGATTGCTATCAGTTTGTGTGCATGCACACATGCCTAACCAACATGTTTGCCAGGTCTGCTTATTCTAAAGAAATTGGGCCCTTTATCCACTAACTGTGGCATTTTTTTCTCATGGGATCTGACAACCCGGGAATTAAACGCAGCACGTAACTAAAGGCAACAAAACATCCATCAAAAGACTTTTAAATGCAGTAAAGAATTTGAGTATTTAATATTAAAGTTTGAAGTTTACACCACATAATTCTAATATTATTAGCTGGTTGCAAAGAAGAAATCCGATTACTACATGAGTTATGTAAACCTGGTGGCTTCCCATCATCTGATTGCTTAATTCTTAGTGATTGATTACTGACAAAATCTGATTTTTTGTAATTATCAGATAATAAGGTGCATGTAAGCTCACTTAATATAAAAATGTCAGGTCTTTCTATCTTTGTGGGGACATTTGTAATATGGAATATACGGAGACACACAGACATGGTTGTCTTATATACCCACACCCACATATTTTTTATACAAAATATCTAGGGAAAAAAGGCAAAACAAATTTAAAAGTGTTACCTTCTGGTCAATAGTTCTGTACCTTAGCGTCGGTGCCACCACTGTCTTTAATGTCTTGTGCATTGTCTTTGCACTCGGGTTGATTTGCATTTAAATCCGTACCATATTTCCATGTGAATGAAATAAATTACAACAACACAATTAATTGAAATATATTGTCTGTCTGTCTTTCTTTAGCTGTGTTCCCTCCTCTGGTTCATGTTACCAGTAACATGGCTGCCTTTCTTTCGCCAACCGTGGCTCATCCCACAAACCCAGCTTCCAAATCAACTTTTGACAGCAAACAGAAGACGAGTAGTAGGTGTCCACGTCTCATATGTTTTCTGTTGGAAAATGTTCTGTAAATGTATTGCACTTCAGGATATTATTCTAACCAGTCTGAGCCTTTCTTGGTCTTTGCTCCCTACATGAGAAAAGTTTCGCAAAACTTATGTATTATTAGATCTAGAGCTTAAATTTTGATCTACATAGGTATTTACAATGTAGCTCGGGCAGTACACTATTAGAAGTGAAAAAAATATTGATAACAGAGGATTGGTACACATTTGGTGTGTAAACACCAAATCGCATGAACCCTAGAAAGATTTAATGTTCAAACCCACATTCAGTACTCACTAGGGCACATGAATATTATAATAAACATCTCATCATTATCAGTCCACTGTAGACGTGCACACAAACTTTACCACAAAATCACAGTTGTCTCACCATTATAAGTGCCCTGTGGCTGTTTTCCAAAGCACACTCTTTTTTTGTCCACATTGATTGATCAGGCATAACATTACATTTACATTTTCATGTACAGTATTTACAGTACTTACCCAGAAACATTTGGGATAGTCTTATAATCCAAGCAACTGTGGCTTAATGGTCTTGCTTAAGGACCCAACAGTGGCAGCTTGGAAGATCTTCTGGTCCAGGGTCCAAATTCGGCGTCTGCCAAGATACCACTGTTGGAATTTGGCTACCACAATCCCACATCAAAAATTAAAACATAAAATATAATGGTTTCAGAGATTTTAATCCCAACAGACATTTCACAGACATGCATAAGGTTAACTGGCTGCTCTAAACTGGTACAGTATAAATGTGTCTGACTAGTATCATTGTAACCTTGCTCTTTAAATGATGATTCGCTGTTTTGAGTCTGACTAGTTCTTAAAGATTCGTTTCTGGTTTACCAGCCTGGCCATATGATTAGTGGTTGAGTAAGGCATTTTTGAAGCGAATAACCTTAATTTTCCCAGGATTTGACAACACACTTATTGAGGACATTGTGGGAGTT
This sequence comes from Parotocinclus maculicauda, assembly GCA_034780255.1. Taxonomy (NCBI): domain Eukaryota; kingdom Metazoa; phylum Chordata; class Actinopteri; order Siluriformes; family Loricariidae; genus Parotocinclus; species Parotocinclus maculicauda. The sequence continues at coordinate 10,186 of JAUZSU010007349.1, forward strand.
TTGTGGCTAACATGAGCCTTTTTACAGTCTGCATTATTAGTCCTGATAAAAACAGTGTTCATAGTGTGTGATGTTGAATAAAGGCTCTCTAAAAAAGCCTTCCAAATGCTTTTTTCTCGTCTTTTCTTCTCCTCACCGAGGTTGAGTGTGACATTCACTCAAATCCTCCCTTCTTAATTGAAACTGAAATTGGAACAGAGCCGTCCAAGGAAATGTATTTTATTATTTCCAAGAAGAACTGAAACCTTTTCTGAGAAGATAGGATGAGGAGGATTTTCTAAATGCTTCGAGGTAATCTTTAATGCTTTTGCAAAATGTTAAAGGTGATACAATGAAGATGTAAGGATCCCAAGAAGTTTGAGCAAAGAATTGTTAACATTTAACATTTATCCAAGGGCTGTTTCAGGAAACTTTTAAATAACACCATTAAAGATGACTTTACATGTTGGTGTGCACGTTTACGCACGCATGCTTCACCAATGTCCTCACAATAATAGGAATCGTGGCATGTGAGGACCAGATATCACTTCACCAATGGCTTGTTTACAAATAAAATCTAATACTCTGGATATGAGCATCTTCTAAATGAAATAAATGTAAATAAGATACATTCTAGTGCTGAGGATAAATCTGTGCCAGATCTATCCAATGTGGTGACTTCTTATAAGAGAAAACCTAATAGAGGATTTTGCTTTATCATTACGCATACGTATAGAGAGAAAAACGTGGGGGGAGGTGCCTTTCACATAGCAAAACCGTTGTAAACGGCGTTGTGGAAATTACAGTGCATGCTGCATGTTTTTGTTAGCATACTTTAAAGTCTATGCTCATTAGCTAATGATAGGTGCTGTGTATGTGTATTTGCTGAACCAAGGACCTTAAATGAAGTGGAAGTTAAAGGAAGAAGACTATGGTGTGAGACCGGTGCTAGCAAAGGGATGCTAGACAACAAAATCAGTGAAGCTTTGAATACTAAAAAGAATAGAATAGAATACTAAAAAGAAAATACATAAAAACACATTATGTAAAACATGTAAACTGATTTGCATTTTATTGAGTAAAATAAGTATTTGATCCCCTACCAACCATTAAGAGTTCTGGTTCCTACAGACCAGCTCGA
>JAUZSU010007360.1:0-11304 GCA_034780255.1 Parotocinclus maculicauda
ACATTGTTGCATTCATCTTCTCCTAAACCCTGACTAGTCTTTTAGTTCCTGCTGTCAAAAAACACCCCCACAGCATGATGATGAGACCACCATACTTCACTGTTGGGATGGTAGATTGGCCAATGACCTTAAATAGACATATAGGTGTATGGCTTTACCAAATAATGTCCAATCAACTGGATTTACCACAGGTAGACTCCAATCAATTATAGTCTTGGACTATTTCTTTCATATTTGTAGGTCCACTAACAGTTCACACAATGGCAACTTGATGCATTTAGGCATGTAGACATATTCATGCCCTCCTGCAAACCAAGTATCAAATGTGGAGGAAACGGTGAATTAAGTAACTTAGAACATGGCATGGTGAAATTCAGAAACTACTGATTTACTGTGAATTTCAAACAAAGGGATATATAGAGTTTACAGAGAGTTACAGAAAAATGTCTAAAATATTTAAATATTCAGATCAAATTTAAAGTAAGAGGGACAACAAGGCGAAAATGGTTAGTTATAGGAGAATGGCAAGACAGGTTTGAGCTGATAGAATAGACTCCACAATTTGTCTAATCAAAACCAGACAATGGAGGATTTGCAATAAGATGTCTGGTCTGATGAGTGTTGACGTCTGCTGTGACATTCTGATGTAGTCAACAAGACAAGAAAACATGGATCCATTCTGCCTTGTAGCAACAATTCAGTCTTCTGCTGGTAGTGCAATGGTGTAGGGGATATTTTCTTGGTACACGCTATGCCACGTAATACCAACTGAGCATCAATTAAACACCATAGCATACCTGAGTATTGTTGCTGACCTTGTTCATCCCTTTTGAGCACAGTGCACTGATCTTCAGACAGATACTCCCTGCAGGATAACATGCCATGCCACAATGCTCAAATCATCTCAAAGAGGCTTCTTGAATATGACAATGAGTCCACCATATTTAAATGGAAGCCACAGTAATCAGATATCAATCCAATAGAGCACATTTGGGATATGGTGAAACGTGAGATTTGCATCATGGATGTGCGGGCAACAAATTTGCAGCAACTGCATAATGCTATAATATTAATATGTAATGAAATATCTGAGGCATACATTTACGCCCTTATCCAGAGCAACTTACAACTAATACAATCCAAGCAATTGTGGGTTAAGGGCCTTGCTTAAAGACCCAACTGTGGCAGCTTAGCAGAGGTGGGAATTAAACCCTAGCCAGAGGCTAGTACCTTAACCGTTAGGCCACCACAGTCCCACATACAACCTGGTACTAGCAGGTTGTTCAGTGAGTGTATAACCCAGTTCATATGGAGTAAATTACAAATTCATGCACAAATAAAATGTCTTTTTGTAGACTGTAACAGGTCTGCTTCTATATATTTATTGTCTAAACCCACAGACTACTTGTCATACTGGGGCACAGCACAGCTGTATCCCTCTGCTTGCCAATCATTCTTAGGGGCACAACTGTGCATAAAAAAGCCACAAGACCAAGTGATTTAACACTAAAGTGGGCGTAACTCTGCCATGGATCAAAAATGAAGAACAATAAATAAGTATATTAATTGCATTAACAAAACTTATGAGCTATCATTCCCTTACTGTTTTTATATTTCCTCGTAATTTTTTAAGTCAAGTCAAGTCAAATGTATTTATATAGCGCTTTTTACAACGGGGCATTGTCTCAAAGCAGCTCTACAATATTATATTGTCATAAAATTTAATAGTGTCGTTAACATTACTGAAAACTCTGGCTGAAAAAGCGTGGAAAACATGCTCGGGCTTTATTGCCTGTAGCGCTTCCTGTAGTTCTGCTCCTTAATTAAAATTAACATTTTCCTTAGGTAATTTCAGTGGGACACAGCTGCTTAATAATAATAATTTTTAAATATTCTTATCTACAGAATGGGGGCATTTAAATCACTGTCTGAAACGAACCTCATCGCAAATTACTTACGATGGAAGCTCACTCCCATGGACGAGATATTTTACTAAATCGCGCATATTTTACCTTTCCATTATCCATTGAGTTTATGGTGCAGTTTATGCAAGGCATTGCCATCTAAGTTTAATCCACAGAAAACATCTAAATATAGTATGTTTTGCCTTCATAATCTAAGCCAAATGTAAAAACAAATAATAACCCAAATTTAATTGTGTTTTAAAATACATATGGTGGGATATACTTACAAAAAAAAATTGGGGATATTTCAAAATGAAATATATTTGTGAGCAGTGTATTTAAAAAAACTTTATTAAACGTAACAGAGTAAGTTTGCTAACTCATTATAGACGATCTTAAGACAAAAAGGGCCAGCACATGACACGTTGTCTAACTAAGGGATCACACTGAGCTGAGTCGCTGCTTAAACTAATTACATATTTTGTTAATTAATCTTTTCTATAAAGCATTTGTATTACGTTGTACTTTGAGCTGCAATAAAATAAATATACCACGAGGGGGGAGCAAATCTACATCTTACAGACCTATTGGTCAAACGCGAGCTGACTGGGAGAACGGGAAATTGAATTTCATGTTAGTCTTACTGATTTTTATATCCAGTATTCACAAAAGACAGGAAGTCTATCTGCACAGAACCAGAAGCACAGGGCGCATGATAGAAACTCACCTAGGGAGGGAGCCAATCCATCAAAGGCAATAACTGAATGATAATTAAAAATGTACAAATATACATGTACAAAAAAAACGATTTTTTTTTATGATGCATCGCATGCTTGCTTTCACAATAAGCTCAGGGAAATGGAAAAGACAAACTTTAAATTGGTTTGGCAACCAGAATGGCCGCTGAAAAAATGGTAAGTTAGCTACTGCCCTTGTCAGGTTTAATATTTGTGCTAGAATCTTATTAATAAGCAAAAAGAAGTTGTTTACTTGACTAAAATCCACAGTTCTTAATCCATTCGATTATCTATGGGGAATGTCATGGAGGCCAGACCGCACAATTTACAGGACTTGTTCTGTAACATGTAACATTATTGCATTATAGTCTTTATATGATAAAGGACACATTCTGGGATGAATCCATCCATATGGATCCATCTTGCCAGTGGAAAAACACAAGAGCGCTATATTAAGATCTTCATTTCTTATTGCTCTTCATGATCTGTGCTTGACCCAATATCTTCTGTTTATTAATAGCAGATCACTGTAGTGGGCATGTACTCATTACCAGATGCTCCTAATGAAGGCATCACTGCACAGAATGTAAATAAGTCATCTGGTGTGGATTCATACTAGAACAATAATCTAGAGACATGGTCTACAAACTAGGCATTTTACACACTGTTGTGCAAACATTAATTACTTACACAGGTACATATAGAATATGTAAGCTATAACTGTTATTAATTATATATATATGTGCAAAGCACAAAATTACTCAAACCTTAATACACTTTCACACACTTATGTTTCAGATGTATGTAGTATATAGTTATATTTCACATGATTGGTCTTAGCACCTCAGTTTACAGTATGCTTGCAAAAAAATCGCATGCCGAAATTTATATAGCTATTATTGCACACTTAGGTTAGACACGTTAATAAACTTCTATACTAGAGCTAATACTAAGATTATAAAGAAGATAGTCGTTGGATTTACAGTGAATTTCATCAGTGCCTGCAGCATTTACCAGTAGGATTAGTTTATATTCCCCATATCTGTAGTCAATATGAAGCCCTGCTTTGGAAATCAGCCCCTTTTCTCAGTAATCATGGATTGCCCCACAGCCTCTCTTTTGTAGTTGAATTATTTCCCAACTGAGACACACCTTGTTGGAATTTCCCATTTACCCCATGATTTAAAGAAATTTTCTACAGATGAAAAATTATAAATAAGTTTCTTAAATGAGTCACACATTTGAACCACATAACTGACATACAGACAGTTATATGTTCTGATATTTTACATACAATATATTTGATTACAGCTGCATTTAGCAACTTACTAAAATAAACAGAGCCACACCGAGGTCAATAAAACCTGTAAAATAATACACAACAACAACAACAACAACAACAACAACAACAATAATAATAATAATAATAGTAATAATAATCATAATTATTATTATTATTATTATTATTATTATTATTATTATTATTATTATTATTATTATTATTATTGGTTTGTTTATAGTTTATAATAAACAAGAGAAGCAATAGCAATAATAATAATAATAACAATAAATAATTTTTAGATTAAACATTTCATATATGGGGAAAATATTTTATTTTAAAAATAGATTTATCTTCTACAAATAACAATAAAACAAAAATAAAAACTGAAATAAGTACAGAAAAGTAGCGAGCCCATCACTGCATGTAGTCCTTACAACTCCTTTGCATACAAGGTTTCTCAAATGACATTTGAGATGTAACAAAAAATATTTCCCATAATAATAATTTATTTGATTAATTTTAGAACATTACATTACTTTTTGATTATGACTGCTAGTTAATGCATAGGTAGAAATGAAATGAGCTTAAGGACTACATGGAATTAACCTACTGCAGCCATAGGAGCAATTTGCTGGCACTGCTGATGCAGGTTGTTTCCCCAAAGCATTCTGTGTCTCTGAAAAGTCAATATATTGCAGTTTGTAGGTAAACATAATCTGTACACTTTTCCTTTGTGAATCTTTTTTGAATTTTCAGTAATTATTCATAAAATGACCTAAAGTATTATCTGATTTTCACACAAGTCCTATAAGTACAGGATGAGTCAAAAGCGACAGGACACGTCGCCTGCTGCATCGTGGACTTTTCTCAAAGGCTGCCAAAACCTTTGTTGAGGTTTTTTCATCTTCAGACAGCCACTACTTGCTTGTCGTCCACAGTAATGATTTCTCTGAATTTGGCTATGAGGGATGTAACAGTGCTGTGTGAAATTTTTGGTTTTGCTGGGTGTCTGTTGGTGTAGTCTGTGGCTATGGTACAGCAGCTGCGTTCCCCAGACATCAGAATCGTCAGTTCCATCTTAAGTTACCTGTGACGAACAACATTTTTTAAATTTTTGCGTTGATAACCACAAGAGATATTGCGAATCTGATTTGTGTCAATCGATTTCTGAGACAATTCTGCTGCATGACCACCTTCCCAATGAAAAACTTGAACTTGATCAATATGGCAGCTTTCAAGATGGCGGCCATGTTCTGGACATAGCCTAAAAGATAGGCTCCTCACCCATTACTTTGCTGGGGTATTCAGATATGTCATTTTCCCTTTTGTTTTTGAGATAAAATGATGTCCTGTGGTGTGTCATCCTGTAGATAAAGAGGAAGTAAATAAGGACAAGAGGGACAAATTATTCATGATTTTTTATTTATGGAGGAAAATGATCCATGCAGAGTGGCAAACTCCTAGGATTAGCAGTAGAGTCATGTATTTTTTATATGGGATGATAAAACTTTTTCATTTAATTTATGAACGTTATCACTGAAGATAGGAAAACACTGTATCTCAGCATAATAACCCTATCACTCAATTATTTTCTTATATGCTTAATCCTTTAGAGTGAAATTAGAGACCTGCTGCATAGTCGGCAGGATAGAGTGCAAGGCAGGAACAACCCTAGACACAGCGCTAATATAGCACAGGGCAATAGTAACCTTATCCCATCTGTAAAACATTACGGTGGTAGTATCTTGGTTTGGGGCTATATCCAGCAATTGGGCCAGGGTGGTGTGTGTTATATTAATATAATATGTTTCTAAATAATACCAGCAAATACCAGCAAATTCTAGCAAACTCTAAACACAAATGTCAGGACGTGTCTGTGAACTGAATCTCATGAGAATGTGCACCATTTAGCAAGATAGTGGCTCTAAGCACACAAGTCAAAAGAATGGTTAGAGAAGACTAATGTTTTGGGCTGGTCAACTAAAAGTCCTAACCCTAATCCAGTAGAACAGTTGCAGAAGCAGTTCTTATAAGATAATGTCATGATGTTTTAGATAATATTTATGCAGAATATAGAAAACTATAGGGTTCACAAACTATCAACACCACTATATTTGCTATTTTATTATACACCAACCAAATAGTGCATTTTAAAGATATATGATAACAAATTGCAGCCCATCTGTGGCATAAACAATTTGTCAGGCCCTGTCTCAATAAAAAGAGCCTGCTGTAGGACAACCACTGAGCAAAAATTAGGTGGACAATTAACAGCACAGCAGTGACAATGACATGGTATTTGCATGACTGTGTGTGGTGCTGGTATGAGACACAGCAGTGCTGCCAGAGTTTTTGAATGCTTCATGGCCACTGATGAGTTTAGATTGTATAGCCAACATCAAGTAATAACAATTAGTCAGTCATTCAATTATTACTAAAGAAAACTATTATACCAGTCTGACATTCCTTATACATTGTTCATAAAAAATAGGGGATATTTAATTATAGGATATTCCATTTTCACATGGGAGACTTTTTAATCCAAGTTTTGTTATATTAATAATTTGCCATCTACAATATTGGATTCTGCGTGCTTTGTACTTGATTGAAGAACATAACTGAATAGGGAAAAGTATCTATTTATTTTGATCATAATTAAGAGATGTTTCAAGCTTTTTGGTATAACTGTGGGTGGGGGAGGAGGTTAAGTGTAGAGAGAGTCCTTATTAAGACACCCTTGTCCCTGCTGAGTTTCTCACTCTCTTACTTTATTTTCAACTTTCTTTTATTTCCACTGCTGTCTGTCCGGTCTCTGGCAAGTTAGTAAGCCAATATGAAAAGTGTTGAAAGGGCGAAAAAAGAACAAACACCAAGGGGATTAATTATTTCAGTAGCTATGAACAAGTTGGATTTCCAAACCATTCTGAGACAGGCAAATCCTTTTACCTCTGTTTGAGAGAAACATAACAAACATATATTTCAAATAGGTTCACCAGAGGAGCCACAGATTATGCAAATAGCTCTGTAAACTTATCTCAACCATGTATTCTGCAATAATCCTACACAATTGCTAAATATATGATCAAACATCAGTCTGCAAATTCTTTATTTGTAATTCTTGTGTGACAACTACTTTCTAATAGCGTAGGAAAGTTTGACATTGTCTTGTAATATTCAACATCTTTTTAGCATCAGTTAACACTGGGTTATAATAACTAAGATTTTCATGATATACTGTAGACAAAATTAAAATCTGGATTTGTCAGCATATGGCATTTATCTACATAAGGTATTGTGTTGGAGCACAAAGTCTTCAGACAATGAGTTTTGTGATGAGTGTTTTCTTCACTATGACCTCTGTACCAGTCAAACTATAGTGTACATCTCTAGTATTTTACAATAACAAATAGTATTTCTTTAATACCTGACTAGTTTATAAGTAGTCTTCTCTCCCAGTTGTGTGCTACAGGTTAAAGTGTCACTTATATGTGAAGAGAAACTGAAACTAGCACAATCACTGTTTAATTTACTTCATTGTGCCTTCTAACACATTTTTATGGAATGCAGAATAACTTGTTTAAAAAAAAAACATTTTGTACTTGCAGTGACCTAAATGTTGATAGTTACTGTATTTTTACAACTACAGTTTTGTTGTTGTCACATTATGAGATTTATTATTGTTTTATTGCTCAATAAAATAAAATAAATTCATGAATTCTTTATTGTATTACTCTGTATAAATGTTAGCCCTACAGTGTATTGATGCTCTGTCTAGGGTTGTTTTCCTGTGACCCTGACCAGAACTAAGCAGGTAAGAAACGAATGGATGAATAAATGAATGAATGATGTGCTGTAATATGGAAAGTATTCCATATATACAAAATGTCACATGTACTACATCTTACAATTTGCTGTATTTATGTTTACATTAGTTCATGAGGCACTTACTAATATCCAAATAAATTAGATTTGAGGTTAAAAACAATGCAGTTAAATGTAAGTGCCTTTTTAAATGCACAGACACTTACAATTAATCAAACAGAGATTCAAACTGCCACACTACCAATAGGATATACTTAATCAGTAAAAATAATAGAATAAAGTACATATGAAAGTATCATATGTCATGCAGGCTTCTTTAGTAGGTGCTTGCAATGCAGTGAGTACGATATATACACATCCAACGTATGTGGATACTGTTTGTGGTGTTGGTGGTGTTTGCGTGTTAGCCCACTATGGGAGACCATTTCTCAGAGCTAATGTATGTCACAAACCTCAGCATGAGCAGCACTGCCTCAGGGTATCCATGTCATTCATCTGCTGCATTCCCCACTGATACTGAGAGAAGATCAACTTGCCAGGTAACACCAGACTGAGTAAAATCATGGAGCTGATGACAGTGATGTGCAGGCTACAATCCAGTATAGTACTATAATATACTACTATAGTATAGTACGTCCCACTATTATATAGTTTACATGTTTAGTTAAATCATTTGGTCATTTGATTTTCTCATTGTTCAAACCGCAAGGTAAAACACAAGTATGTATTAATAAGCTCTCTCTAATATTTGATATTTGTAGTGCTATTCCCTTTTTTAACATACACACATCTTTCTAACTCTGTGGGGACTTTCCACTGGCATGGTATTACTGTAATTAATTCATGCTATACCTAACCGTAACCTCAACCTCAGTAACCTAAGGCTGATGAACCAGGTTTTCTTCACCACAATATCTGTACCAGTCAAACTACAGTCGGCATCTCTCACAGTATTTCTTTAATACCTGACTAGTTTATAAGTAGTATTCTCTCCCAGTTGTGTGCTACAGGTTAAAGTGTCACTTGTATGTGAAGAGAAACTGAAACTAGCACAATCACTGTTTAGTTTACCTCATTATGCCTTCCAACGCATTTTCATATAATGGAGAATAACTTGTTCAAGGAAAAAACATTTTCTACTTGCAGTGACATAAATGTTGATAGTTACTGTGTTTTTACAACTACAGATTCTGTCACATTGTCAGTTTTATTATTGTTTTATTGCTGCTGTTAAGCTTAAAAAAATACACACATCTTTCTAACTCTGTGGGGACTTTCCACTGGCATGGTATTACTGTAATTAATTCACGCTTTACCTAACCGTAACCTCAACCTCAGTAACCTAAGGCAAATGTTTTAGCTTCTTAGATATATTTTCTATGTTAAAAAGCCATTTCCCTTGTTGAATCCAGCCACACACACACACACACACACACACACACACATATTTTCTGCTATGTAAACATTTAAAAAGACGTTGATAATTGTCTAGCTTTGAGTATTAATTACTCAGAATGTGCAGTATGATCTTGTTATAAAATAATCCTTCTGCCCAAACTACTAACATAAAGTTGTACTTATGTCTTTTAGATGTATTGCTTAAACCTTTACAGTTAGGGCTATAGTTCGTACGTGAACTCTCAGCAGAACATCATTTAGCATCTGATCAGACTTGCACAGGGTGGGAGTAAACCTGAGCACACTGAGAAAACAGTTTTGTACAATTTAGAGTTTACTGTTCCCTCAGTGATTACCAGTTTTCCAGATCTCAAGGCAGCACCACAGCCCCATACCATGATGTTCCCTACACAATGCTTTACAGTTACAATAAGATTTTCGGTTTTGTGTAGTTCTGTTTTTTTTTCAAAGATAGTGGTGTAATCTAACAAAATTGTGTCAGTGGTATTATGGAACAAACAGATGATGTGCTGTAAACAAGATAAATAGTTTTTCCCTGTAGTGTCCTTCCGATTAAAACCAATTTGTTAAGAATTTTCATTCAATGGGCTTATTGAGTTTATTGTTGTCAACCTTGGCTTCCTTTTGGAACCTCTTAAGCACTTTGCTGTTTGCGTGGTCTTATAGAACTACCACGCTTAGGGAGAGTAGCAACAACACCACGGTAAGACAACTGTGCACCCCACCATTTTTGCTTCACCCACTGAAACATCTGAGCTTTGATGGTTTATTGTTAAGCCTTCAAATGGAAACAAGGAAATTAGTTTTTTCTATTTGTATAATTTATAGTTATGTACTATAGTTTATTCCAACTCCATGTTATTCTAAACTTTTTTCTGTAAAAAAATATTTTTTTCCATTTAATGTATTTTTGTGTATACTGAGTCAGTGCCATTTGTGCACTGGTGGCACTCTGTACCATGCTGTGAATTCAAAGCCCAAATCTGTTCTCCTAAATGCATCTCTGCTGCCAGAACACAACACACACATAAACACATTCACTCACTGTTTGCCCTCATCCGCAGTGAGTTGTCAGCTAACCCAGATGTCGCATCATAATTGGCTGATGTGGGCACCCACAAAGGCAAACACATTATTACACACTCTTGCTCCCCTCCTAACACACACAGACACACCAACCTTACTGAGACACCACTACACCCCACCCCATGTCCCAGCAGCCCTTATTCCTCCCCCACAACTTCTACCAGCTCTCCAGCACAACTACTCAGCCAATTATTTGCAGCATTCATTCACCTATCACAAATGTTAGAAATTATACAACTCAAAGAAAAACCTATATACGGATGGAAAACACCAAACGAACAAAGCACAATTAAATAAGCAACAATGGTGGCAACTGTAGTAGGTTGGGTTTGTGACCGCAGTGGTGGATTACTCCCTGACATAGCTGATATGTTGGAGCATATCTAATCAGCATTCCTGAAACTGAGTTGGGCTCAGAGAATAGATCCCAGTGTTAGTGCGCCAGCCCCCTGGTGTGCTACCTGTCAAAGCCAATATTTCCCCTCCAGCTGCCCACAACAACATCTCCCTTCTCTCTTGTTATGTATTACATATTGCCATTCCGAAATCAAAATCGTGTAATAGGAATTTCAAACACACATATATTTGCTTCCTAAGTGTGTTTGCAATAATTATCAAAAAGTAGCTATGTTGATTATTAACTACCGAAAAATTTTATATGTTTCAGTGCTAGTGTTACTAAGTCCCAAGCTTGTGTTCTGCCAAGGTTTACTGTATCCTCAAGCAGCAATCCTGTTTAAGAGCCAAATAATTAGGTAAATGATGTAATTTGCTGCATAATTGACATCAAATATAGATTCCGAGCAAAAACATAGTGGACTGCTGCCCATCTTAGTGTGACCCCTGCTAAAAAGGCTACTATATCCTGAGAGTGGAGGCAATATTTCATGTTGTTTTGGCAGAAGATTCCTATCACTTGCTGTGGATACATTCCCTCCATGTTATGCAGTGAAACATCATTTGCATTTTTTTTTCCATGAGTGTGAAGTATCAAAGGCGGGCCCCTGCTGAGTGGCGAATAGACAGAGCTGGCAGAGGCATGAATTTTTCAGCA
>JAUZSU010007371.1:0-11303 GCA_034780255.1 Parotocinclus maculicauda
TGTGTTTTGGCAGTCTTGGGTGACCATACACCCTACTGAACAGTCAATGTGGGGGCACTCTCATCCAGTTTAACATGCTTTTGTTCACCCCCATGAATATATGACTTACTACTCAATCACCATAACTGAGTTTCCATCTCATTTGCATAATCAAACAACTTTCTTTGACTTCTCTAATGATCTTGTTTAATGAAATAAAATCAAATGTGTCTTTTGTAGTTGCTTCATTTTTAATTTGAAATATGCCATCATTTTTGTGAGCAGTGTAATACCTGACCTGTGAGAGTCCTGATTGTAGGGGACGAACAAATGATGTCGTGAAACAGATTGTAGAACTACAAAGTGTATCTAATGTATACTGTATGAGTGTAGATACTGTAGGTGTACCTAATAAAGTGATCAGTGAGTGAATAAAATCATTGCAACAGAACAATCACATATCGTAATAAAGCAAAAATACTCTTCCTGTTTTTACTGAACACCTGAATTCATCATCGAAAATCCATTCTGGAAACGATAATATAAATCTTGTATTTCACAACTGGTACAAACTGGTTGAGCAGCAATAATTCCCTGTAGCTGCTGAGCAAACCTGAATGTAGTGAAAAAGAATGTGAATTTTTCTCACATTTCTTAATTGGACAACCCTCTCTGACTTGGCCAGCACACATTTTTTTAGATTTTAACCATGATTTAATCATGTGTTTTGGCTCATGGTCTTGTTGCATCATCTGTCTTCTATTTCACTTCAGGTGATGCACCACTACCCTGACATTTTTCTCTAAACATTCTTGATACGATTTAGAATTTATTGTTCCCTGGATGATTGGAAGCTGCCCAGGCTCTGATGCAGCAAAATGGCCCCAAACCATGATGCTCCCTGCACCGTGTGTGATCTTAACCATGATATAATAGTTGCACGATCGGCTCTCTGAGCGAGAGCAGCAATACTGCTGGATATTAAATATTACTGGGTAGCAGTGTAAGAAAATGCTTCTTTTTGTGCACTAGCATCAGTAATCTGTGCTCCTAACCAATCAATAACTACATTTTCTCTTTTCTCTCAGAGCTGATGTTCCGGTGGCAGTTCCGGAACCACGTGCTTAGATGTTCTTCCGGCTCGGCGTCGCTCTGCTGGTCTCCATCAACAGAACCCAGTGCCACCAGAGTGCAGTAACTCCCTCGATCGGTTGGACATTAGGAGACGATGTGCCTCCGAGGACCTCCCACTGAGGACTCATTTTATAATCTAGTTGTTTTATAATTAACTTTATTTACTTTATTACTAATTTAAATGTTATTCTTAATTTGTTATTGATTTATATAATTTACCTAATTTTGCTATAATTTAATATACTTTTAAGTATTTATTTAATTAACATCTAGGCCACCCATGGAAGATGGGTCTCCTGTTGAGTCTTGGTCCTCCCGAGGTTTCTTCCTACCACTTTCAGGGAGTTTTACCTTTCCACTGTCGCCCTAGGCTTGCTTAACTTGGGATTGGCCTTTTAAGACAGTGTAATATTGTGAAGCTGCTTTGAGACATTGCTACGTTGTAAAAAGGGCTATTTAAATTAAATTGAATTGAATCGAAATTCTTCATTGACTTTTTGTTCATCGTTTTTTTTATGTATTATTGTTTGTTTATTGGTTTTGCTTAACGTCGCTATCGGCATCAGTAGCCATTTCAGCCACACACACACAAGTCAATGGCAATTTAGAGACACCAATTAACCTAACATGCATGTCTTTTGACTGTGGGAGGAAACCGAAGTACCCGGAGTAAACCCACACAGATATTGGGAGGACATACAGACTCCACACAGAAAAGACCCAGGCCGCTCCACCCTGGGATTGAACCCGGGACCTTCTTGCTGTGAGGCTGTGCTGCCCCCGACTCATGTTTTGTCAACTATGGGAGGATGAATACTGATGCTACTGTAATATCTGTCTTCGAGACAAACTGAATGTTTTAATTTAAAAAATTAGCAAAACAGCAGGTTAGTAAGTTGTAAATTTTGCCCTTTACTTACTTGAATATGCCGAAATGATTATGAGTAACTGGGGAAGTGGAACAGTCATGGCCTTCACTGCCTTTTGCATGCAACCTGTCAAAAATAGTGATTAATATCAGCTAAAATGGTCTCTAATTAACATCAGTGTGGATACTTATATACAGTATAAACTCTACACATATAGGGTGCCTTGAAAAAATATTTCACCCTCTATTGGTAACCTTAGAGCCCTAGCTGCTGATGCTAACTGCTCAGCCTGAAATTCAAGAGGATTTACTTCCTGTTTTCCTTTCAATTGGCTGTCATTACTGATCATTTTAGGAGCCACGAGAACTTATTTACCCTAAGAATATGGTACTATAGATGTAACAATGAAAAAAACAAAACGTGATAACAAAGCAGAGGTCTGCACTAAACGAGGGCTATTGTGAATCTGAATTATAAAGTCACGGGGTTACGTTTCATTTAACACATTTATTTGTGTTTGCTAACGATACGCAGAACAACAACAACAGAAAACTATACCATGACTGAACAACATTTATAGAAAAAATCAAGTAAAAAACAAATAATTACCTGAGCTTGACCAAAGTTTACTTTTGTTTAATTCAGTTTTGTGTCACAATTTAAATAATTACATTAAATTTGTTTAAAAGTTTGTCAATCCAATGGTAAATAAAAAAAAAAGCATTCAAACAGTGTAAAGCAATTCAAAGCATTTTTTGCAATAATAATAATAAGTGTAATAAGTTGTAATACTTGTAATACATAATTTGGATAGGTAGCGATGGATAGTTCTGCACTGATATGTGTGAACAGATGATAAATACATACTTGGTAATGTGTTGAGATAGGGAGAGGTTCTCAACAACATTATGGGTCGTGCAATACAGACAGCTGAACACGTGACAACCTCATGGAGAAACCCTTTGAACAGAAATTACACCAAGAACGTGTCAGTTACTAGAGCTGGCTAAAATGGCATGTCTGTTCAAAGGACTGAATTCACCTTCTTTTATCCACAACATGAAAGCCAGACACATGCAGATGTTTGGACAGATCATCAGTACAGCTTGTGTCATCAAACTCTTTCTGGTAGTAACTGACAAAATAAACATAATTCTCAATGTAATTAAACTAGTGTAAAAGCAAAAAAATTATAATATTTGAAAAATAAAATATTAAATGATAGAAAACTGAGACACACTTTTCTTTCTTAGCATGTCGAAGGTAGAAAAACTTAATCCAACCGTGATCAGTAGTGCAACGAAGCACAGTATTAATGTTGATATGTGACACGTGGAGAAACCTGGACGAAGATATACATTAACACATATTCATAAACGAGTCCTGAACAGCTTAGGCCAGACTTTTTTTATTGCTTGTTTCGCGGATCCGCCGATGATCATATTGAAAGAATACAAAAAAAAAGTTTTTGTTTTTTTTTTCGCGGATCCGCCGCAGTACCAATAGTTGAAATAAAAAATAAAAAAAAAACAATATTTTTTTTAGCTTTTTCCGCCCTCCAGTGGATCGGTAGATCGGTTTTGTTCTGTTGATTTAATTTTTTTTCAGATTCACTTTAATTTCATTGTAGGTTAAATAAATTTTATTTTTAAATGAAAAAAATATTTTTTTTTCCTCCTTCCTTGTATTGATTCCACATAGTCCTTGAGAAATTGAAAAGCTGAAAAATAAAGATTTATTTATTTTTTTCCTCCCTCCTCAGTAGAGTCTTAAATAGGAACATCCGAGGAACAAGCAATTAAAAAAGTCTGGCCTAATTTATCTGATAAAAATGGGCGGGATAAACCGAGCATACCTAAACTCTGTAGAACCACAATGGTATGGCCTGATGTGTTATGAGTGTGAATCTCACATATAAATTCTCCTTTATCCTCCATCTTTACATCCTTTAGCTTCATAGAGAAGTTTCCTTTGGGGATTTCATCAATAAAGAATTCAGCTCTTCCCTGATAGCTCTCATGAGAAGAATCAGAGAAGACCTCGTTGCTGTGAAAGAGCAAGACGAGCAGGTCTCCATCTTTCTTTTTCCAGGATACTTCTTCTATCTCTTGGACTGCCTGAGGAGAGTCTACAGAACAGTTCAATATCACTTCTTCACCTGTAGAAGCAACAATGGCCTGGTCTGCCCCTTTTACCATAAGGTAATCTGAAAAGATCAGGAGAAAAAGCTTCAGAATTAAATCCATAAGAAATTACAACATGAAAGTATCTACCATTACTCCTTCAAATGAATTTCAGGAATGAGTTTCTGATAAATTGTTAAGCTACATATTTAGCTTCGGTCAATGTAAAGAAATAAAATCCTTCCACATTTGTAGGGTTGTTCTGACGTTATGAAAGAACGACATTCCTGACATGAAGGAAAAGTTTGTGCAACACTGAGAAGAGATAAGAAGTGAGTCTACTCCATATCACGACATCCTGACACATATTATGATACGCTTTTTTTAAGCCATGGTTACAGTTACGGTTTTATTTTAAACACATGGTTTTCAGAAATTTTTAAGAATTTAAGTCCTATATATAGTCAAAGTCAAATTTATTTCTATAGCACTTTTTACAATTGAGCATTGTCTTTAAGCAGCTTTAGAATCTTATATTATCTTGAAAGGCCAATACCAAACTGAGCAAACCTAGGGCGACAGTGGAAAGGAAAAACTCCATGAATATAGAAGGAAGAAACCTTGGGAGGACCAAGACTTCAAAAGGGACCCGTCCTCCTTGGGTGGCCTAGAAGTTAATTGAAATAGTTAAGTTTGTATTAATAGTACAATTAAGTAAATAATAACACATTAAATAATGCAAAAGATTTAAGATAATGAGTTTTCAGCAGGAAGACCATGGAGGCGCATCGTCTCCTGATAACTGAATGATGGAGGGAGTTACTGCACTCTGGTGTGGCCCAGACATGGTGGGACTGGTTTCTTTTAAGAAAAAACAGTATAGGGTGATGCTAAGGTGGAGGAACATCTAAGTGTGTGGTGCTGCAGCTGGTACCAGACCATCAGCTCGGAGAGAAAAGAGAAAATGAGTATAGGAGATACTTTAGTCGCCTGTTCCTGCCTCTACAATGTTCCTGCGTAGTTTCACTTGCTTTCTAATTACTACTGAGTACGTGCTCTCTCTAGAGGTTCATAAGAATATTCTTCAATGTAATTCTTGAATAAAAAACATCTTTCAAAGTCTTTTTCAAAGAAAATCATAATTATTTTCTTATGTCGGCAATGTTGCATGTTATGGCTTTAAAATTGTTAATTACTGTTATTCATGTTATTTAGTTTAATCTACACAATGGACAGAGAGTAAAACAGAGGAAAACATTAACCATTCAAAAATTTTGAAAACAAGAAATAACGTTGATGGTAAAAGAAATAATCAACAGTTAAAAATCCCTCCTTGTAAAACAAGATTGGCCTTTTATCAACTGTTGAAAGTTTGGTCAATTTTGACGTGATAGTGTGAGGCTGTCATAAGGTTAAGAAAACATTAATTACCTTTACAGTCCCAAGAGTCAAACTCCATTATCATTAAATGTTCCTCGTTCATAAAAATAATAAGGTAATATTTGGAGGATATTGAGGATTATCTGGCTCCTATATTTTCAATATCCTGCCTGCTCTCCATGTTAGTGTTCATGTGCGCAGTCTTCCCAATTATTTCTTTTAGTGCATAACGGCACAATTTAAAATCAAAGACAAAAACCTCTTAACCTCAACTATCCACTAAATAAAACAAACAAAAAGAATTCAGAACAAGATCTCCTGGCCTTATATTTGCCATTTGTAATATAGTGTTAGTGATAATTAGATAATGGAGAAGAATTACACAATAGCCCAAAAAACAAGCATAAACATGAATAATTACAGTTCAGATAGAGGGGTTTCTCTGTAAGAATGTGGGTGGATCTCAGAGAGCTATATTGCTAAGCTATAAGCTGTTTGCAAGGCAGTATGGGAAATGCATTTCTAAAACACCTGCTTAATTACGTTACCTGCTACATGAAACGTGGAAGGGCTGAGATCATGCAGACCTAGATAAAAAAAATAGATCAATGTATGTTCTTTAAAACATTCAGAATTAAAAAAATTTACTTTAAATATGGAGTATTTATTTATTAAAATAACCACTTATCCTAGCTAGAACAAAGTTTAACTTTCCCTCATAAGCAGTTTGGATCCAGCCTGCAGTAAAATTACTGTAATGTATTTAGGTTTGCACTACTTTAAAAAACCCAATGTAATAAATACTTACAAAGGAACTTACCCTTAAGTCCAACAGCAGAAACGAGAACTAAGAACAAAGATAAATGCATCTCTTATAGTTTTAACGACACATGGTAGCGACTGTACCTGCTTTGCTGTACTAGTATGATATCATCAGGAAAGTTCATTTTAAGAGCAACGAGACACTTGGCAACAAATTCAGGAAGAAACAGAATGTTTCCTGTGACAGATTTTCTAGTTTAACTACATTTCTCACAGCGAGCCTGTAACTGATCTTACCTAAACTGTATTAGTTGTTTCAGCGCATGCAGGAAGTGACACTGAAACTTCACCGATCAGATAAAGGCCAATTCTAATACAAACAAACATCCAGAGAAATAGAAAACGCGATTTTCCAAGAGAAGAGATTTAGTAGCGGCCCTTATTAAGAGCACTATTATAGTCCAAACACTTATGGTTTAATGGCCTCTATCTAGGATCTAACAGTTGCAGCTTGGTTGGGGCGGGGTTTGAACCTGGGACCATCTGGTCTATAGTCCAGTACATTTACATTTACAGCATTTAGCAGGTTCATTCAAGTCCAGAGTCCAGTACCTTAACCGCTAGGCTACCCCAGTAGCTTAACTTCTAGGCTTTAAACGTTTCATAAACCAGTTTTCTAAGCAGTAACTGATGAATGATGTACAGGATTCAGCACAGAGTCCACAGGAGAGATGCCTCCATTCTTAAAAACACCACCCACCACCCAGGATTGTTTGCACTTGTGCCCCCAGGCTGGAGGTACAGAAGTATCAAATGCCCCCACAAGAGTCCCCACTGACACCAGACTCTTGAACCTCAGAAATAAACCTGTACTTTACTGTCTACATGTTTACATGTCACTGTCACTTTACTGTAGCAGATGTTCACTAATGTACTGTAGTATAATTCCATAATTTAACTACATAAAATTCACTGGTAATAATTATATTCATATTATATATGGCGATACTTGTTAAATTTTTTGTGTTGATATATTATGTTGTTTATTATTTTTTGCTTAATTATTATTTTCTTCTCTTGCCATTTTTGGTGAGGAGTAAGGAAAGAGTTTCATTATACACAAAAACCCGTTTCCTTACTGAAAAAATAATAATAAACTCTTTGACGTGAAATAAGCTCAATAATGCCTGCCCAACTTTCCAGGCACCGTAACATACCAGAACATCCAACAGGTCCACTTGTCCACAGTTCCACCAGAGCGCAGTAACTCCCTAGATCATTTAGTTATCAGGAGACGTTGTGCCTTCAAGGACTTACCGCTGACTCAATATTTCAAATCTTTTACATTTTTCTTGTTATTATTTTCTTTGTTTTACTATGAATGCAAACTTAATTATTTTAGTTAACATCTAGGCCACCCAAGCAGGACGGGTCCCTTTTTGAGTCTTGGTTCCTCCCAAGGTTTCTTCCTTCTTTATTCTTGGAGTTTTTCCTTTCCACTGTCGCCCTAGGCATATAATATTGTAAAGCTGCTTTGAGAGAATGATCCATTGTAAAAAAGTGCTATATAAATAAATTGGACTTTTTAATTAATGTAATAACTGTTTTAAGTAGGGTAAAATAACAGGGAATGTCTACTTTGACACTGAAGCTTTGCTCGCAAAATAAAAAAAAATTCCTGTGCATTTAGTGCATTTTGTCTTTAGAAAACAAGGTTAAAGTTATATCATCAATAAAAAAAGCTTCCTGAGCTTAAGTTTGTATAAATTCTTTTATTTCTAATAGTCACTCAGTTCATGTAATTGCCAAGTCCAGAAGAGGTAAATTCATATAAAAGGATAAAGGTGTGTTATAAACGAAATTGTTTAATTAGGACATAAAGTAAGGGTGGATGTGGAGTATTTCTAAATCTATGGCACCTAAAGGGGCTGTACTCTTAAGTACTGTACTACATTCATACTGTACTACATTCATGTGTCACTGCTTGCTCTAAGTGCTTTATAGATGTTATACCAGTCATATGTCATTTGCTGCTATTTCTATAGTCTTGTACAGGAAGCAGGACAGATATCATTGAATATAGTTTGCAAATTGTTAATTACATTCAAAGAAAAAAACCAATACAAACACAAATTCAGTACAGTAAGATTCAGTAATAATATGTACATGTTTTCTTCAATGGAGAATATTTTCCTCCCTATATGACTTCAAAAATGGCAGCAAATCCCAGACATGAACAGTATATATGAAAAAGTTAAGTGCTATAGTTCTTATTGTTGATGTTAAAATGTGTCACTCACTGAGATTCTCCAGACCCCAAAGTGACTTAAATGTTCAGCTCCCTAACTAGTAATATGCTTACACGTTGGCTCAAAACTGTAGTATTAGTCTTAGTATTAGTATTGTGTGTGTGTGTGTGTGTGTGCAGTCAGTATCATAAAAGTTACATTAAGAATGGATTCTGCGTTGAAATACAACATATGTGACATTTGAAAATCTGTCAGAATTCAGCAGGTAAAGTGCTTATAAGCGACGAGCTTACAGCAGGAATTCCAGTGCCAATCAGATTTCAAGTGGGACCAGGGGCCCTGTGGCCACTCTCCTCCATCTGCCTTTAACTAAAAGTGGACCTGTGGTGCAGAGTTTGTTTTGTTTAAATGTTGTTTCTGGTGAGATGAAATCTGCTGCATAATTTGTGCATCCAGTTCATTTGGTTGGTTTAAGTGGGCAGGCAGATGGTCCGTCTTTGTAAGGATCTGCAAAGAGAAATAAACTAAAAACATCATTTGCATCCTACTAAGAAAACTTTTAAACATAGATAAAAGCATTTTTTCTGATTACCTCATGTTCTGCATCTCCTCCATCTTCCAAGCTTTGTTTTATCCTATGGAATAAAATTTTAAAACATTTTCACTGCATCATTTGGATCAAGTCATCTTAACCTAAACCTCATTGGAACAGTACTCTAACTGATGGATCACTAACATTGATCTCAGATTTTAGAGGCCATGCCAACATTTTATCCAAACGGATCTCCTCATTACATACAGTCCAAAAGACTTAATCCACCATTAAGTTCTTTGTCTTCTGAACAATATAATGACCATATATAAGCATTGCTCAATTGTAAGAGAAAGTCACAAAAAATACAGTACTTATATAATTATATACAGTACATTGCTCACAAAAAATAAGGGATATTCCATTGTGGGATATTTCATTTTGCAATATTCCCAAATTTTTGTGAGCAGTACACATGTATCTTCTGGTTTCTTCTAATAAAGATACAAAAATAAAGCTATAATAATACAGTATATGGTCTTTATAGCATTGCTAAAACAGTATTTTTAATCTGATGGTGGCCTGAGACTTTTGCACAGTACTGTACATAACTTTACCTATACAATATAAACATCTTTAAGCTTACCTGTCTTTGTTTTTCATCCCTGTAATGTATAAAGGACATTGGTTAGAATTAAAAACTGGTTTATATTAATGTAAAATAAAAGTGTTGCACCTACATCCTCCCTCGCTCACACAGAGCACTCCTTAGGATTCAAAACCACGACAGATGGCCGTTGGTATCAGTAGGGATTGCCTTTATGACTCTGCATTTACCAAAATCTACGGATGCTCACCTCCCTTATATAGCACTCTTCTATAACCTAAACACATCCTCCTGTGTGCTTAAAATCATTCCCAAAGCATTACAGTAATTCTTAAACACAAGGCCAATAACGCTCAAACAACGACTACTGGAGAGCAAGTAACCTGCTGTGAAATTTCGGGGGTTACTGCTGGGTGGTTTTTATATCTGGGGTTGTTTTTAATTTAATGTCACATCAGTATCAATGTCTATTAATGACAACAGAAAGCTTATAATGCTACTAGTCAAAGATTCTTACACTGGGACAATTTAGAGTGCAACGGGAATAGGGAAGACAGACGGACACACAGCTAAAACCACCCAAAGTTTCTTAATTATTTATGTTTAGAGAGTTTTTCCTTTCCACAGTTGTCCTTGGCTTGCTCAGTTTGGGATTGGTCTTATGCTCTAGAAGATAAACTTAAATTGTAAAGCTGATTTGAGACGATGCTCCTTTGTTAATAGCTCTATAGAAATAAATTGAGCTTGAATTAACTTGACAAACAAACAGGTTGGATTAAACCAGGAGCTGACAGTCTCTCGAGATGTGTGTGTGTGTGGTGTGTGTTGTCCTAGGATTGAGTCTACTCCCAAAATACTAAATCCTAGTACTTTATGAGATCCATCCTGACTTTTATGATGTTGTTGCAGCAGCTGAATGTGTCTTGTTAATACTTACAGGCATCATAGATTTGCAAAGCGAGCCATCCAGATACAAACAATGTTTCAAATGGCAGAACAATCACTGGTAGATCCTCAATATTCTGTGCTTCATTCACTAGAAATCAAAAGCAGATCACAGTCAGAATGAAATCTGGAGCATGGTTATTACTGATATTACAACATGATATTATTCACTGTAGAGAAAGTCTGTTTATGTATTCTCCTGCTATAGCAACTCAAATATAGATATAGACATATGTAAGTCTTTGCTCTATGTTGGGGAAATCCTGGCAGAATCCCTTAGGGAGTGGTATTGTGCAACTCCACTTCTGTCAGCATTTTATTATTAACCACAAAATAGCCGACAGGGAGATAGTAAAGAATATTCTAGCACAAAACTAGCAATTAAGCTAGATTATTATAACACTGTTATTATGGTAACAAATTTATCTTAACACACACACTCACACGTATATATATATATATATATACACAGTGTTCCCTCGCCACTTTGAGGTTCACCTTTCGCAGACTCTGTGCATCGCGGGTTTTTAAAAAAATATTAATGGAAAAAATATATTGTGGATTTTCGCTGTTTCTCTGGTTTTTGCGGAACTTTAACATAAAAAAAATCACAAAATGTATGTAAAATATATTAAAAATATTAATACTAACAATAAAGGAATGTTATAAATAATAAAATATGATGATTTACAGTAAATAGCTGTTGTATCTACACAATGTGTA
>JAUZSU010007382.1:0-11303 GCA_034780255.1 Parotocinclus maculicauda
CTTGCTCAGGGACCCAACCGTGGCAGAGGTGGGATTTGAACCCTGGACCTTCTGGTCCAGAGTCCAGTGACTTAACCACTATTCATTCTGTATTGTCTGGCTTATCCCAGAAGGTATTGTTCAGGTGTTGTAGGTTTGAATGTTTTTATAATCACATGGTCACACATATATATATTTATATATGGAAGCTTCTTGGCGTCGCTTATAAATGAGTTTGGAGGCAACTGTTCTGTTGTTTGGTTTGGAAAGTTACCATGGAAATCTAACTAGAAGATCTCTCACACACCGTTCTTTCTTTAATGTTTCTTGTATCAAGTAGTGAGGTTCACTGGTTTTCAAAATGCTTAAAGATTTTTAAGATTCACACCATCCCCCGCCTGCCGCACATGTTATGCAAGAGAAGGCGTCTGGACATCAAATGTGTGAGCTACTGCCCGAATCACAGCTATAAAAATAGTCATGCCACAGTTTGTTATGCTGCTTTAAGACTACAGTATAAGATTATTTTTCCTAATGTAATGATCATGGTATATGATAGATGTTTTGTTTTGCTTATGACCCACTGTTACGGACATGCCTGTGATCAATTTACTGCAGTGTTTATGGTATCAGATACATAAAGTGCCTTTATCTGTACATAAGTATTAAATACAAAGATTAAAAAGCATTTCACTAAACCAGACATAATTGAATCCTACTACTGTTACCATGATTTAATCAAGCATCTTTCTTAAGTTAAACAAGTTAAAAATAGACATTCATAGAGCTGGTCTTGACAACATTGCTAGGGATTAGCAGGTGACTTTTGGTTCACTCTAATGCTTTTAATAGAAACCTGTATATTGTTTTTATCCTAATGTACAATGTTTAAAACTTCTTCAGTTATATTTTTCGAGTCTGTAATTGTACTAAGGTCAGACAGATTTGGTATTTTTTTTAGGAAACTGAAACAATTATTCATGCATGTGTCCTTTCATGTTTGTATTATTGATCATTGTGTCACTCTTACTAGAAGTACACCCCTGCTTAGAAGCACATTGTACTTTTAGAATGACAAAATTTTTCAGAAATGCACAATTTAGTCCTCTAGTTACACTGATGTGGTCGAGGTGCGTTAGTGTGTGTTGTGCTATTACAAATGAGTCAGACATAGCAGTTCCCTTGGAGATTTTACACACCCCCATGTCACTGCTGGACTGAAAACTACCTACTAACCAAAAATGTTTAGCCACCAGCATCCCATGGGCACTGATTATTGATTAAAAGACGACACTAATAGGAACTGTGCAACAACAGATAAGCTACTATCTCTGACTTTATATCTACAAGTTAGAGCGATATGGTAGCTGTGTCTACTAGAGTGTCCACAATCGATAGAACACACTGTTTAAAAACTCCAGCAGCACTACTGTGTCTGATCAACTCACCCACCATGTCAGGGCAGTGCTGAGAATGATCCACCACTCATATAGTACCTGATCTATGAGGGTCCTGTGAGGGTCCTGACCATTAGAGAACAGAATAAAGGGGAATGAAGTATGTGGAAAACAGATGGACTACAGACTGTAATTGTAGAACTACAAAGTGAAACTGATTAAATGGGCAGTGAATGTACAAACAAGGAGGTGTATTTAATAAAGTGTATTTGTTATTTAAATATCTTGTCTTGTTTATATTTTTCCAGTTCGATTTTTGTCCTAAAGAATTAGATTTAAGTAACATTAACCAAACATTTATATTTATATAATAAACTTGTTGTCTTAAGAATCCGTGTTTGCTGCTGTATTTACTTATGTTGTGCTATCAATGAATGAAATAAAACTGGAAGTCTATTTGTCTGCTGCTTTTCAAAGTAATTGTACGTACAGTTTTTTGCTGAATGATGCTTTATCATAAAGGCAAGTCATTAGCACTTATGTAGAGTTGAATATAAAAAATGTATTTTATTAAAAAACATTTTATCTGACATCTCCTACCTGTTAGAGTAATCAACTTATGAAAGGGGGAGTTACATAATAATGGTTGTCACTGAGAGATTAATATTGTGTTTTTTTATGAATTGCTTAAAATGTTTTCATGTTTTCCAGATGCTCCCTGCAGTTTTCAGGATGGAGTTGAGGCATGGGAATTTTACATGGATAGTAAAAAGAAAAGAGAAGCATTTCATGGAGCTTCATAGGGAGTTACGAGCTTATAAGACCTTCCTAAAGATTCCTATACCCACTCGGACGTGAGTTCAATCAAATTTCAGTTGTTTCCGTCATGTCTATTCCATTTGTCTTATTTCTCTTTGTCCTAATTTTTTCCCCACCCACCAGTCATACAGAGCGAAGACAAACTGTCAGACACACTCGTCAGATGCCCACTCTACCACGAGGAGGTGGAGATGAACTAGCCAGGGAGGAACAAGTATCCAGCCGGAAAGTGGGTTTGAATCTCACACTTCATTTCTCATCTGGTTTGAATCACATAAATATGTGAGTCATCTTAAGCTTACAGGGCAAAAAATGGTTGTATCTGGCAATAGTGTAGTGTAACTGGGCCACTAAATGCCTAATGGGGAAGGACTGTCCTAAAAATTATGAATATATCAGGTATACAGATCATTCAGTTTGACCTCCGGGCAGCTGCCATGACAGAACGAGTGAGTGCATCTGTATGGAGCCCACAATAATACAAAATGACAACCATACACTCTGGAGACAAAACAAAATGCTATCTACACATAATGGACACAATAGAAATTTATATCCAAGCTTCAATAATAGGAACTAAAGTCATAAACCAATGAACTGAGGCTGAGGTCGGCAAATAGTTTCTGTCAGCTTACATCAACTTTGAACTTAAACAGTTTTCTTTCTCTTTTCATTTAACCCAACGATCTCCATTATCTCATAAACTCTTTTAGCGCATATGAGATATGTTTAGTAACTTCTGCCTTTCTCTTGGCTTCAATCAGCTGTCTTGCTTCATTTGAGGCATGTCAACCACATGCATGTGATTTACTTCAGCGCTTCTTTGTTTTCTACATGACTGACTTGAAGCATGGCAGATGCAGCAGCCTCATTTGTCTCTTGATGTCCATTTTGAATGTGGTCCAAGCAGACCACAGCACAGATTAAAATTGTACAGTGTTACTTTGAGTAATTAATGAGTATTACTGAATGCTAGAATAATTTACCTGACCAGGAAAACTCGCTGCACCTCCATCTTTTTCATGAAGATTTTAATTCGATGAAACAAGAAAATCACAGAAATTGGCAAACACAAGCTCGAACTAAATTGTGCATCCAGGTAGTGAAAGAGTAATCCAAAGCTCAGAAACCCAACCCAACCAACCCCTTTTTTTCAAAGACTCTCCTTTGCACCACACTTATTTTAGTAACGTGTCTCTTTTAACAGCGGCAACTGAAGGATTACTTGAACAAGCTGCTAAAATGCATCATATGCACATAAATAATAGATTCACTTAAGCTGGCCTTTATGAGCATCACCAAAGATAACATTGACCAACAAAACCACATTAGTCATGGTGCAAGGAATCAGTTCATCTTTAAACTTATTAACATGGGCTCCTGTGGATATAATGTATAATGATATATCATATATCCCCTTATCATCAGTGTTTAGCTTCAACACTTAATTAGTACGTCTGTGTTTGCTCCCATTCGCTTTCATTTCAAAACTGATCCATTCAGGGTTTCTGTTCTTTGAGAGGGAAAATGTTGGCCAGACTCTGGGATATGACCAGAAGATGGAAAAGCTGTATCAGTAGAGATAGTATTGCCAGCCAGAGATGACGTAATGGCTGGGGGTCTGAACTATATCTACATTATATTTATATTTATTCATTTATCAATGTTCTTATACAAAGTGACTTACAACTGAACTACCCCAAGCTACAGTCCAAGCAATTGTGGGTTAGTCTTAAGGGACTGGGAGTCTTTCTTAAGGGTTTGAGAATGCTGGGACCCTGGTCTCTATGGTCAGTGATCTGGTATCTAATCCGAGACACAGGACGACTCCTCAGAAGGCTGCAATTTCAAACCTCGGCTTTGTCAAGCCACCAGTGTTGTGCCTTTGAGCAAGACTTTATTTGCTCAGCCGTAATTGTAAATCAGTCTGCATAAAAGTGTCTGCTAAATCCTGTAAATGTAAGTGAAAATAAAAAAGAGATGTGGCACATGTTAGTAAAAGTGTACCAAAAATGATATGCCAGAAGGTCGCTTCAAAGGAAGTGGCCAAATTTGTGTGTCTGTTACAACAAGTTTGTAGACAGTGGACAAATCCGAACACACAGAAACTTGAGTAACTGTGGTTAAAATGCATTGCTTAATGACAGGTCTTGCTTCCAGATTTTAGTGAAAGGGAAATTGTTACAAATATGAATTTACACAACACTTATTTAAATCAGTATCAGCAATATACAGCTGATAAAATCATACAATGCATCATAGGAGTATGTGTCCGGTAATAGTAATAATAATCGCTCTCGGATCTCAGCTAAAATCTGCTATTTTGACGTATATTCTTAGTACAAATAAGTCACCACAGGTCCTAAAAAGTTTAGTGATTACAGCCAACCGAAAAGGAAAACAGTGAGAACCACGATGGCACCCTGACAGTGGCATTGACGTGTGTGATCTGGCTTTATTCCATCTTATTCTATATAATTATTTTTTTTATTTACTGGCCTGTGTTTATTTCTATAGTGTAAATACAACACAGCTTCATTAATGCATAGAATGCCTTATACAGTGTGGATTCTCTCAGGATTTGGAACGGATTGATTCAGTTTACATGGTTTCTTGTGGGAAACATTTTCTGTGCATTTGCGTTTTTCTGCATTTGACATGCTCAGAACATTTAAGCAGGGTTGTTCATTAGAGACCTTCAATGACAGCTGGATTTAACACCCTAGCTGTTGTATATAAGGCACTACTGTTACTCAAACAGCTAGAAAACCACGAAAAGGAAAGATAAGTCATGTTTTGCTTCTACAGAGCCCTCATGAAACTTCTCGTCCAGATTGTGTTTAGGATGTTGTGTAAGCAGGAGGTTGGTCACCCATGTTCCAGGATGTTTCCGATGTAATGAAGTTGATCTGTTGGCCGACATTTCGTCAATTTGTCTCTTGATGTCCAGTTTGAATGTGGTCCAAGCAGACCACAACACAGATTAAAATTGTACAGTGTTACTTTGAGTAATTAATGAGTATTTTCCTGGCCAGGAAAACTCACTGCACCTCCATCTCTTTGATGAAGCATTTCTTTCGATGGAACAGGTAAATCACAGAAATTGGCAAACACAAGCTCGAACTAAATTGTGCATCCAGTTAGTGAAAGAATAATCCAAAGCTCAGAAACCCAACCCAACCAACTCTGGTGAAAATATCACAGTTGTTAAGACATATTCATATCTACCGTTAAGCCAAGTAGATTTTTTTTCATCTGGGGGTGTTTAAATTTGGACCAAAACTACCATGGTATAATTCCTTTTTTTTTTTTTTCCCCCAAAGACTCTCCTATGTACCACACTTATTTTAGTAACGTGTCTCTTTTAACAGCGTCAACTGGAGGATTACTTGAACAAGCTGCTAAAAATGCCATTATATCGGAACTACCATGCTACAGTGAGTCCTGTCTTTGGATTTGTATTTCTCTTAATTATTTCCAGTTATTGCTTATTATATTCAATAAATACCTGATTTTCTGCTCTTATTTCTGGTCTTAGATGGAGTTCATTGACGTGAGTCCGTTGTCATTCATTCATGATTTGGGACCCAAAGGATTGTAAGTACCTTTCGAGCTCATTGATTAATAAAGAACAATTAGGCTTGGGCCGAGAAGCAATACAATTTTAATAACTGATTATCTCCTGAAGAATTATCAGGATAACAAAATTATTGCCGACTGTTACAGAGTCTTACAACATAGCATATATCTTAAATAAATACAATATAGCCTCAATTGCATCGGGAATAGCTTCTAATATAAAAAATATTTTTTTAGGTTTTGATAATTGCAATATTACCTTTATGACAGTGGCAGGTAAATCTTTACTTTTAATCAACAAATGTTTTACTGTCTGCACTAAATTTATTTAAACTCATATTGTTTCTGTTGGTGGAAGCAAAAATTACAGCTGTTAAATGAAGACTGTTTGCATGTCACTCGTACCATGCTTAATTACTGTGGGACTGTGGTGGCCTAGCGGTTAAGGTACTGGCCTCTGGACCAGAAGGTCCACGGTTCAAATCCCGCCTCTGCTAAGCTGCCACAGTTGGGTCCTTGAGCAAGGCCCTTATCCCACAATTGCTTAGATTGTAAGACTGTATAAATTGTAAGTCGCTCTGGATAAGGGCGTCTGCTAAATACTGGAAATGTAAATGTAAATTATCAAAGCATATGATATATGAGCCAAGAATAGAGCACACTTGGGGTTTGGTCATACTTTGTGTGTTCATTATGTGTTTCCTGTTGCTTTGCATTTAATTCAATTAAGTTTTATTGCGTAGGCCTATTGACTATGTAATTCATTATTGACCCTCAAGATCTACGTTGCTAATTTTTGTTTTCACACCCTGTTTTCAGAGAAGGCATGGTTTACAAAAGATCAGGTGGCCGTCGTATTCCTGGACTCAACTGCTGCGGCCAAGGCAAAATGTGCTACCGCTGGTCAAAACGGTTAGTTAGACTTCCAATGTACTGCCTACCTTGTTACGTCCACATATGTCCGTATTTACATTCATTGTCTTCTCCCAAATCACAAAATTATCCTGTTTAAGATTTATTGAAATTTGTCATATTTTTAAATCTGTTGTTTATGGTTTATTTCCAACACAAACAACACACAGCGGTTTTATGAGGCTTTCAAGGTTCAGGTAACAGGACAGGTTCGACTAAACACAGCCCTCGCCATTGGCCGACCAAAGATGTTCACTGCA
This sequence comes from Parotocinclus maculicauda, assembly GCA_034780255.1. Taxonomy (NCBI): domain Eukaryota; kingdom Metazoa; phylum Chordata; class Actinopteri; order Siluriformes; family Loricariidae; genus Parotocinclus; species Parotocinclus maculicauda. The sequence continues at coordinate 6,947 of JAUZSU010007382.1, forward strand.
TGTGCTCAGCGTCATTTATAGGTGTAGGAGTGCTGCCAGCATTACTGCAGAGGTTAAAGGGGTGGGGGGTCAGCCTGTTAGTGCTATATAGGATATAGGATATAGGAATGAGATTGTGTGGTTTATAAATGTAATTTGAATGAAACATAGATATACGGCATATATGGAGGAGATTTGATGTGTGATAAACAAGTTTAAAACTAAAAGAAGTAAATATTTGACACCAAACGTGAAGGCTGACCAGCCATGGTTTTGTACTTGGAATCCAGAGAAATTCAGATTTCTGACTCATCAGTTCAGGAATGTGGGACATGGCTTGCTTAACTGTTGTATGATAAACTTGTTGTAGGATGGACACAGTTCTTTCAACTCTTTGCCTGTCGAAAACTTTCCAAGATGGAACGTTTAGTCGTTGCCACAAATCCAGGTTGTTACTTTCCATAAACTGTGCACAGACTATAAGGTTTACTGAATATTATCAACATCGTTAGCATAGCTCTACAAAAATAACAACCCTTTTTACATTGTGCATTCTGTTGTTAGTTTATTCTTTGTCTGCATCATTATGATTGTTACCATGCTCTTTTTAGATGGTTGGTGGTAAAGGATTCCTTTCTTCTCTACATGAAGCCTGACTCAGGGGCTATCTCCTTCGTCCTTCTGGTGGACAAAGAGTTCTTAGTCAAAATGGACTCCAAAGACACTGAGACCAAGCATGGTGTTCGTGTTGACAGTCTGTGCAGGTCTGAAATTTACTACCGGACTGCATGATCCAGTTATGGTCGCTTATATTGGAAATGTGTTTGAGCTCTTAAATACCTCTACAGGAACTTGGTTCTGAAGTTCTCTAGCTACCGCAATGCTCGCTGGTGGGGCCAAGCCATTGATGACTTTATACGCAAGCATGGCATTGACTTCCTTAAGTACCATCGTTTTGGGTCCTTTGCCAAACAACAGGAAAACATTCCTTCTAAATGGTGAGTGTTAGCTATGGGAACAAATACCAGAAAAGTCCTATTTGTAAAGACTATGCTTTTGTTCCCCTGATGCAACAAGGTTAATATAGTCATCTCGTTTTCTCCCACATTCCAAAGATGTGTGTGTTGGGGTAATTTCTGGTTCTAAAGTGTCCTTTGTACATGAAAAAGCTATCTAGTTTCAAAGCCCTAATTGGGGAAGCATGGGGCAACAATGGCAAGGATTCCCAAAAATCCTAAATGTTTTCAGGATGAAAATTGGGAGATCCAGGACTCAAAGAGGACCCAGTCTTCTCGGGCAGCTATGCTACCTAATTAAGTTTATGATAATAGTTAATAAAAAAAACAGATGCTAAATATAGTTAAAGGAAAGAACATATTGAAAGGAAATATAAATAAAATAAAACACCCGATCATGATTATGCTGATAAAAAAGTTAATTAAATGAATGAACAATATATAGTTTTTTATTAAACTATTGTTGTTATTATCACTGTTATCATTCCATCCTCCCCAAAAATTAATTGAAATTTACCAGAAATTTGAAACAACTTTATTCCAGTTTGCATTTAATCTAGTAATTTAATGTGATTATAAATTGGATACTTAATAATTCTTCTATAGAACAAAAGACATTGTTAGAGAGCATATTTTTTTTAATATTTATTTTTTTATTTTGGGGACCTCTAGATTTTGATTACTGAGCTACATATGATTGATTGTAATACAGATTGTGCAGTGACAGTGTCTGTAATAAGAATACAGTTCTGTACATTGAATCTTTGCAAACCCCTACATTAATGAGTGTTATCATTAGCAGTAGCGAGACAGTTTGCTTTGCACATGATGGTAGATCCTGGTCCTTGGGCTGCTTGAGTATGCGGAGGTGGTTTTACCAGAGTAATGTGAGAGAATAGGAGGGAAAGTGATACGGCAGCTACGATTCTCCTCTGACCCCACACAGGAATGTGATAGTTAAGACACTGGAGTTAATGCAACGGTGAAACACGGATATCAAGACCAAAGCTGCTTTGAGTCCCAATTATTAGCCTTCCTGTCACTTATTCAATAAAGAACTATACCCTGGATTCACCGACCTAATGGTGGCCTAAGACTTTTGCACACTACTATAGATTAAAATGTATTCCATTTTTCTTTCACAAAATAGATTCCGTCCTTGAAAAATATTTGACTGGATTATATTGTCAGAATGCGAGATTAGACGTTTACATTATTATAAGTATCTAATGTGGTATAAAATGGTATTTGGTTTTGCAGTACAATAAAATTAGTTGGCAGAACTTATTTAATTGGCTAACAATTTTACCTCCATTCAGATTTTGTTGCCTTATTTCCTTTAATGTTAATAACATTGTACATTAAAAGTGAAGTTTCCTTTACAGTAATCAGTGTAGTTTCAAATTTATGATTGAAAATTGTATTAAGCAGCATTTTATTAATGAAGCCAAACAACACTGCTACCGAAAATGTTCATATTACTGTATTTTGTGTTTTAGGTATGTAAATGGAAAAACGTATATGGAAGACGTTGCCAATGCACTGGAGCAAGCTGAGGAGGAGATCTTCATCACTGATTGGTGGTATGTGTGAACACTGACTGATGCATGTGCATATCTGTGAAGACCAGAAAGGCATAAACTTGTCATTGTGGTTGTCTAGGGACTTTTTTTTTGTTGTTCTATAAATACTAGTAAAGCTTGATTTAACCTGTAAAAAATGCTCATGTATAAAAAGAGTCTACATGAAAGTAGGTTAGCAAATAATAGAGTGTTTAAGTAGCAGGTTGTCCTGGAAGAACAGCTTTGTGTATACAGTATGTCGTCAGTGGCAGTAGACTACACGGGCCATGGTGTGACTTAGAAAACTTGATCATGTTCTAATTATGTGTTTAAATTCATACAGCTGGAGGGCAAATAATGTCGGTAATATGATTAGTGTTTGCTTGTGTATATGCTATGTTATAATAATTGGAGTCAAAATAAGACTAACGTTTTTTTCATTTGCTGACATTGTTTTGGCTATGTAGGTTGAGTCCTGAGATTTTCCTTAAAAGACCTGTCGTTGAAGGGAATCGCTGGCGCCTGGACTGCATTCTGAGACGCAAAGCAGTAAGTTAATCCAACAGTGTTAACTGCTCAAATGTTTAAGGTTTGAAATTGACTAGTGGTGATGGTTCACCCGGTATAACGGTTCAAATTTTTCTTATACCACCATATACACTGTAGCATAACAGACACAACAATGCTTCAATGGAAGGCAAATGAAGTAATACTGTTTGCTGCTAGAAGCGCTATGGAGCTACGGTATTGCCAAATAATATTCTGGGTACAGCATAGCAATCTTAGCATGTGGGAGAGGATCTGTTGCTCAGGTAGATAATACAACATAAAAAAGAGATTGAAGATAAAGACCGTGAGGCTGTAGATGCAAAAGAAGAACTTGCGTCCGTGAAAGGAGCTGTGTCTGCAGTTTTTATAGATTATATTATATTAGAATTCTCATATACTCCTGACAGTAGAATAAGCCAGAAACATAAATAAAAGCCCAGTCATGCTCAACCAAAAAATAATTAATTTAATGAAGGTGCCAGAATCTCAAAAAAAGATGATTTCCTAATTTAGATTGTTTGTTAACAAATATTAGAAAAATGAGCAGCTCTTAGAATAAGGATAACATTCAAATAAAGTTTATTAATTTATTATTATTAATTAAAGTATTTAAAACCGAAATGCAAATCGTTAGGAAATTCTCTTGTCCGTTGTACTGATATTGACGTTGTGTTTGGCAGCAAAAGGGAGTGCGGATATTTGTGTTACTGTATAAGGAAGTGGAACTGGCTCTTGGGATCAACAGTGAATACAGCAAAAAGACACTGCAGCAGCTTCACCCTAATATCAAGGTAAACTCAGGAGAACAATACTAGTGGGAAAGGACCAGCTAAGAGAAGAAAAACCTGAGATATTGATTATTTTTTATTGCAGGTGATGAGACATCCTGACCATGTGTCTTCCTCTGTCTATCTGTGGGCCCATCATGAAAAGATTGTGGTTATTGACCAATCAGTGGCCTTCGTGGGAGGAATTGACTTGGCATACGGGCGTTGGGACGATCAAGAACATCGACTGACCGATGTTGGGAGTGTGACAAGGACTCTCAATTCAGAGGTAATCAGCATTTAGAACGGCTTAGATTTCTATTTTCTTATTTTGATCATATCATACACAGGCCACAAGTTGAGATAAAAAATTGTGTATGTTCTTAATGGCTCGGTGGGTAGCACCACTGCCTCACAATAAGAAGGTCCTGGGTTTAATCCCAGGGTGGAGAGACCTGGGTCCTTTCTGTGTGGAGTCTGCATG
>JAUZSU010007393.1:0-11303 GCA_034780255.1 Parotocinclus maculicauda
GTGTGTGTGTGTGTGTGTGTGTGTGTGTGTGTGTGTGTGTGTGTGTGTGTGTGTGTGTGTGTGTGTGTGTTATTCCAGATGATCATATTTCAGTGTTCTGCCAGCAGTGCATACTTGAGAATAAGAGAGAACACACTGCCTGGTGTGGACTTGTCTAAGAATTATTTTCTGATTTAGTGTAAAAAACGAAATGTACTCTTGATTTTTTTTCTACTTTAATGGAGAGTTTTTTAAATGCTAGCATTAAGTTAATGGTTTAATTATTCATGTTCATTAAATTTCATTACACTGAGATGGTTTTTAATTGCATCTTATGATTGCATTATTTACTCTGATTACTTTTGTGCAGAATCTGGATGTTCGAGTCCCTCTAATGGAGCTGTGCATTGATTACAATGGTTATGTTATTTAAAGTGGAAATGGGTGTCCAGTTAGTGCAAGAGTCACGGGAGTCAATATTTGTAGAAGGCAAATAACTTTTGCACATGCTTGAATAATAAATGCCATTTAAAGTCAATTAATTGAATTTGATTTTACAGAAGATTGTTTTGAGTGATCTTTAAAGCATACTAGAAAGAATTGAAGCGATCAGGACAGAATGGACAGGATCAGATTGTCCAGCAGTTTTTGTTGGATCCTTTTCGTATTGATTTAGAAATATCCCCTAATTTTGGTGAGCAGTGTATAATCTAGCTTAACTGTTTTGGTGTAGCTGTCTGTCTTAAGATATTCGTTTGTAATATGATTACTATGGGAGGACGCTTAAAGTAGAACTTTGCGCTTTGTATTTAGGATATGGGAAGTTTCTACTGATGATAATCTGTAGTGATGAGGAAATGTGAGAGTAATTCGTTTTTTCTGTTGTAGATGTAGCATATTAAATTCATTTAGCTGTGTCCTAGTTCCTGGGATTTAGTGGAACTAAGTAAAAAATGATTGGTTCTTTTTATTTACTGTTTTGTATTTTTGGCAGTGGGTATTTTTACATTTAGTTATTTGGCAGATCCTGGTGACTAGAGTGTCTTACAACTGGCTTATGGTCTTGTGGGATAAAGGCATTACTAAAGTGCTTGGTAGTGGCAAATTGGCTGTCCAGGCACTTCGAAGTGGTCAGAAGTCCAGTACCTGATTACTGTACCATGCGAACAATACTCATCCCTTCACAATACTCATACCGTCACTGAATAATTACACCGACGAGAATGGACTATTTTTATTTTTAATAGACTATTTTTAAGAATGACTTTTTCAAATGATTTTCCTTTACCTTGTCCATTAACAGGTTACACATTTATAATACACTTCTAATTTTTTGATTTAGAAGAAAGGCTTAGCTTGGATGGGAGCTAATGGAACCGGATATACTGTGCAAATAGGGGGAAGAATCCTTTCCTAAATGAGGTTGATATTATAATAAGACAATGAACCAAATAATTCCTTAATTCATTAACTTTGAAATATGCAACTCAGCAAAATACCCTAAGAAATACTGACAAATTGGCCAGACGTTCACGCATGCCAACAGTAATTATGCAACAAAAATGGATGTAAAAACAAAATGGCACAAAAACCTTTATGTCCTAAAATACATTCACACAGAAACGTAATGTCCAATCAGCTTGTTACTATAAAAAAAAGGTTGATGATATTATATTGTTCAGGCCAAGCTTTAGCCCATATGTCCTCTTTGCCTCTTGCAGCCCCACCCCAAATTCACAATGACAAATATTTGAGATTATGAACTTAAAAATGTATCTCTGTTAGTGAAGTGATAGCCATAGGTAAAGAGCTGAAATTACAGTGTATGGGTTTATCTAATAACATTATTTCTCCACAGATGCTGTGACACGAGGCAGCAGGTAGTCTGAGCAGTACCCCAGGCATAATATCAGATACTGGGGTTCAGAGGCCATGGCCATGATGATGGGCCGGTTGGTGGTACTGCTGGCCTTGGTGGCAGTGGTCCATGCCTCTATCTTCCTCTCCAATCAGAAAATGAAGCCTCGTTTTCAGCGGGACCGCCGTAACATCCGTCCCAACATCATCCTCATTCTCACAGATGATCAGGACATTGAGCTAGGTGAGATTCCAATCACTTCTTCAATCACTGTAGTTGTTAACCTTGTATAGTGGAACATGAAAATGAAAATGACATCATAGTGATCTGTGGGGTTTCATATTGGAGTTCACCACTGTAAACTAATAATATATACACACAGCCTTCTCACACTTTTTACCGCTGGTTCATTTGTGAGGAAAATATTTAGAACCACCCAAGGCCCCCCCAAGTCCCAGCGGATGTTGGTTCCATTGTATTTTATTCTGGTGCAGAAGCAAAAAAAAAACATCAGTTCACTCTGTTTTATTTCCTGGATTTGGAAACATAAACATTGTGCTCTTTCTGCAAATGTTTTGAACACTATAAGAGTATGAAACGCTGTAACAAAAAATCTCAAAAGATCGTCTTGGATAACAAGTTGATTATAGGATCTGCTTTCACAACTCTGTTTCTGCGTGCTTGGTACGTTTTCTTTGCTCGAAGGCTTCCTGATCAAAACACATTTGTTGCCAAGCATAGTCAACTTTCCAGAACTTCCTGACAAGTTTGTGTTAGACGAAGATAAAAGGGCTGCATCAGGAATACTAACTGTAACACAGTGTGGGTAAAGAAAACATTTTAATCATCATAAAAGGAGAAGAGGGATACATGAGGGAAGTCTTTTTACTCTGACTTACTGGATCTTATTTACACTCTTTTGTATGATATCCGGATAGGGATTACCCACAAGTGTAAATGCTCTTGGGTAGAATTTTAAATGTCTTTTTATCTGATGGCTAAATTTACTTCAGGAGGTGATGAAACACATTTTATGACATGCTTCTGACAAGCAGAATTTCAACCAAACCTCTGTCATAACTCACACTGTACATGAGTGCTAGGGTCAGTAGGATAACATGCAGCAGTGCGCTCTTAAATGTGGTACGTGTTGTCTTTCGAATAAATGGTTTTTTTTTATAAATGCACGTCCAGCTGCTCAAAATCGGACTAAATTAGCCCTAAAATCTAAATAGGGCAGGCATTTAGGGGTGCACACCATTTGAAAAGCTAAAAGCATTGTCCAGCGTGAGTATTAAATTAACTGAATGGTACAGAGCCCTGCTTGTTAAACTGAAGCCATATCCTTATAATGAGTGGGAATGAGAGTCTTACGTGTAGAAACGAGATAGTAAGTAATGAAGCCTGGGAATGACATAAGGAACACATGGGAACGAGATCATTAAGGAATGTGCTAATTATTATTTAATCATTTTTGTTAACCTTTTTTGTTAATCTTTCTAAATGGTAGACTTGTTGAAATATCAATCCGAAAGCTAAAATGATTTTGCACAGTCGTAGTAATATCAATAAATCTCTAAAATTGTAACTTATGTCCTATGCCTTATGTTACAAAACTGTGGCCGTAACAAAATGTTCCTGCTTTACTAAGTCGTTCCTTATTGGTCTTGTTCCCACACATTAATTCTCTCATTCCCACACCTTTAAGTCTTGATCAGTTTTATTGAGCTGGGATGTTGTCAGCGGGGCTGGATGTTTGTTTATACCCGTATATCCTGAACAGTGTGGGGATCGCAGGTGACAGTGCACCCTGGACAGGACGTTTGTCGATCACAGGGCCCAGCAGTGCTCCTCTAGCCCCACTTCAGACATGGTCACTCGTGCCTGTGTGATGCCCCATCTGCCAACACATGGACTGCAGGCACTCAAATCCAAGCCACCAAGGTGTTGTCCTAGCAAATTGCCACTGCTGCACTAAAGCGACCAGTTACTTGCTTTCCATAATATAAATGGGTCAGAGAACTCCATATCTTTGCCAGGCTCTGTTTGTACTGTCTCTCAGGGCACATCAGCACCAGTCAAGACTTACCTTCCTTGAATTGATTATTAGCTTAGCAGGTTATACAGGAATGCTTTTCCTACAACAGCTTTGCATTTCTGTCTGGGACACAAACGGCTAAACATGCTCAGTAGTACAGTGCTGCAGTGTTTATTAAATGCTCTGCTGCACTGGAATGATGTGGATATAAGAATTGGTGTTGTAGCAGCTGAACAGCTGTAGTTGTAAGATTTGTGGGCTTTTCAGAGTAGAATGTTATAGCTTAGAAAATAGCATATGAATGAATATTTTCTGCACTTTAAAAGCGAATGCAGAGAGATAATCCAGAAGGGATTTTGCTTTACATTCTGTTAGTAAAAAATATTAAAATTTGGCGCATAATTATCCATGTATGAGGGAGAGGAGACTGATCATACCCAAGTATGTTGGTCTGCACCCAATGAATTATTTGAATTATTTTACATTATTTTAACTTTGACCATGTAAAGCATGATTATAAAAAGAAATAAAATAATAACAATAAAACATGTATGCCATGTCTGAATTATATTCTGTACAAGAGAAGTGGGTCTTAAAGTGGAGGGCACGCCTCCTAGGGGAGGCACAGATCTATTGCAGGGAGCCCAGCAAGGCAAATTAATGATTAATGTTTGAGATATTTAAAGCATATTACTTGTAATAATGTTCAATATAAAGTAACAATTTTCATAATAAAAACCAGTGGAGTTTGGAAGCAAAAGACGTGCACGTGTGTTGGAGTCTGGGGTTCGAAAATATTTTTATCCAAATAAAGGGTGGCACTGCAGCAAAAGTTTAAGAACCACATGTGTAATAGTCACATAGTAGTTTATACTTTTTTGTCTTTTATGTTAAAAAATAATATTAATTAACACTTATTGTGAAAACATTTAGTACTGTACGATACAGTATTTCCCATCTTTGTATCTTTTCTACAAGTTGAAACATTAAGCATAAAGTAGAACAATACCATATTTTTATGTCTTTCAAGGCTGTGCTTCTTATTTCTGTCAGCAGGGTTCACTCGTAATAGTTTTCTGTCATAAATAAAATGTATATAAGACAGATTTTTATTCCTGCACCACTGTAGAGGGCAGTTACTCTCTGCCTCCTCTGGTTGTCTGGGAACAACAGGACTTGGATGGGTCCGTTTTGAGTCTTTGTCCTCCAAAGGAGTTCTTCTGTCGCCCTAGTCTTATTCGATTTGGGATTGGCGCGAGATATTAGTGGATAATTCAAAATTGTAAAACTGCTTTGATAATATGCTTCATTGTCAAAAGTGCTATAGAAATAAATCTGACTTGAGTTTCCTTAATTTTTAGATCCTGTTATGTTTAAGACCTTGACTTTTAAAGCATATCATAATGTTGTCCATTGATCAAGAGCTGGACTAAAAAAATGCCATAGTCTTCACTGGTCAGGAGATGAGGAGAACATAACTGATGCTGCTCCTGAGAACAATGACATTCCTGTGTTCCCTATCCATCAAAGCAACACTGGCTAATTTCAGGCTTCTGTGACCCCTGTATATGGTAGCGCTGTATGAAACGCATTAATGTGCCCATTGAGATCACATGAACTTCACGCTTCGAAAATTCATTGCTTTCATCCTTGCAAATTGGTACCTGTTGTGTGACAGGGGTATTTGGTTATTGGAAGGCCAGGGCATTACTTGTACTGGGGAACATATAGAATTTAGAGGGGCACAGCTATACCCCTCTGATGCCAATCCGTCATAAAGGGCAGCATAAAATGTGCTTAAAATAAACCTGTTAAACACAGATTAAGTAATACTATGGATAATAAGTTAAAAAATAATAACACTTAATATTTGTATTAAATACATTACCTAAACATTTTGCTATAAGCTTTCATTATCTTACCTGCAGTGTGACTGACTTTAAATACTTGCAGACTTATATTTACTTCAAAACCCAAAGAATCTGGATCTGACCTTCTGTGGTTTGGATTGTGGCTTGTGAGACTTGTGTGAATTGTAAATCTTTTTAAATGCTATTTTATGAATGTTTTCAAAGGTTAAATTTTTTCTCATTTTTGTTTGTTCTTTGTGTGTTATTTATTTTCAGTTTTTTGATTTGTATGTCTTCTCTCCAGTTTCTTTTCTCTTTATCCCTTTTCTTTTTCCACCACTTTGTCTGTCTTCTTTTTTCTTCATGCTTCCTTACTTGTCTCTTTAGGAAAGAGAGTAAGAGAAAGAGAGAGAGAGACAGAGGGAAGCGAGAGAGAGAGACAGATAGAGAATGTGTATATGTCATTGTGAGGGTCACAGGATAGAAACTCTACCTTGTTGGAACATTTTGCTGGTCCTTCAATTAAAAAAAAAAACAAAAAAGCTGTGTGTGTGAGCGCGTGTGTGTGTGTGTGTGTGTGTGTGTGTGTGTGTGTGTGTGTGTGTATGTGTGTGTGTGTGTGGTGTTGGCCTTTTGAGTATAGATCTGCACAGGTTTTGTGAGCCTACATGAAAAGGCCAAGTGGAGCCAGGCTTTCTGTCTCTGCATGCATCAATCCAGCCCATCTGGTGTGTGTGTTTGTGTTTGTGTGTGTGTGCTTGTGTGTGTGTGCTTGACTGCCTGGTAATAAGAGGCTCAGCCAGTAATCAGTAAGCCAGATAGAGGTCTTGTTAATGCTTACAGATGTGCTATATAACTGTACTGTTTTATATTTTGTATAGTCACTTTTTTAAACTGCACCAAGCTTTACACCTATAGACACATCTATCTTATATGTACAACCAGACATGTGGTGCCAGTGCCATGTCTCACTGGTGTGTGCTGATAGGGATGCAGCAGAAGATGATCCAGAGCAGCTAGATTATTAAATATTCTGATGCCTTTATCCAGATTTTTTAACAATCTACACTAATTAATGAGAAGTAAAAGAGAATGTCTACGAATGAGAGAGAGAGAGAGAGGGAGAGAGAGAGAGAGTGAGAGAGAGGGACAGGGAGGGAGGGAAGCCGCTCCATTAGCAATGTAATTAAAAAACAATGACCTTTAGTAATGATATTTGGAGATGTGAGACCTCATCTTTATGAGTCCTGGACTTCAGTGGTTTATACTATGCCCCCAAGAGTGTTTTTGTTGATTGGCCAGCAGGTAAGTATTAGTTCTTGTAGGATTAGACTAGGTTTACATGTACTCTTCACTATCTGCCTTGTTATTGCACTTCTGAGGGAAAATCAATAACAGTTTTGGGTTATTTTAGAAGAGCACCAAGCATTGGAGATAAGTGTCAGCGCATTTGAGCTCTGACAAACCGCCGTATTTTCACCTGAGCACTATGGCAAAGTTAAACAATGGCAGACATATTGAGCGATTTCTGTTAAAAGAAGCTTTCGTTTGGACTTTCTAAAAGTATTTTCCTTTTGATGTTGGGTGTGTGGACCTGCTCATGATACAAAAAAGGATGAATAAGATTCAAAGTTTGACCAATCAGAACCATGAAGGCAATCTTGGCATTGGTTTTTAGCCTCAGCTCTGATGGCTAATCAGTAAGAGTCAGCTGCAAATGGCAATTCCTGTGGGTCTGAATTCAACTCCTGGGTGGTGGGGTGGAATGCAACATCTGCTAAATGCTGTAAATGTAAATGAGCTGGTGTGGTGCCTTGTCCAGGGTTTACCTTCAGCAGCAGGTTGCACTTGGTAAAATGTTGTAACTAAATACATTTCTGTGTGGATTTAATTTTCTCCTATTATTCCTTTGTCTTATTTTTTGTTTTTTTCAATACATCTTTTGCTCTCTCTTTCAGGCTCAATGCAGGTGATGAATAAGACGCGGCGGATCATGGAGCAAGGTGGCACCCACTTCTCCAACGCCTTTGTCACAACGCCTATGTGCTGCCCATCACGTTCCTCTATCCTTACAGGCAAATATGCGCACAACCACAACACCTACACCAACAACGAGAACTGCTCATCACCCAGCTGGCAAGCCCAGCACGAGCCACGCACCTTTGGAGTCTATCTCAACAATACAGGCTACAGAACAGGTGCGTGGCACACAAATACACACATTTTGGGTCAAGTGCGTCTCATTACTCTACAAAGATCTCATTTTCCCTAAGGTTTATGAAACTTCTTTTAACTTGGTTAACTCGGTTTGTCTATAGGATGGAAATAAATCACACTGATAAATGCTACAGCACTTGACAGGTCTGCCTTTTTTTTCCATTTCGTCTAATCCGATTTTCGCCCCTCAAGTGGTGCTGTATCACATAAACATATCTGTGGTGACCTTTTCAGCCAAAGTTACAGAGGATTGTTTGTGACAGGCCCTGCAGTCTCGCACAGACTGACAAATTTTGAAACCAACTCACACGTACTACACAACACTGACATATGCCGGTCTTGTTTCCGTGGCAGTTTACATTACTGTTATAAGCCTCAGGAACTGTCAGCGCTTACTCATTAAAGTTATGTAAGAGATGGGAGTGAGTAGACACTCACCGAATAATTTATTAGGAACACTATACTCGTACTGAGTTAGGGCCTCAATTTGTCTCGAAACAGCTTGAAAGTCTTTGTGGAAAATAAATAATAATTGTGACTTTTGTCAAAATTGTAAATAAATAATAATTGTGACTTGTTTTGATGTATTTGAAATTTGACTAAATAGTTCATGCTCCTAAACTGATACACATGCACAAAATAGCACTGCTTCACATGGCCTGCTCATCCCGAGGTAAACAATCAAAATTCAACAGTAACAGGCACTTTTTAATGGTCATGTTAAAAATTGGCCACAGCCAATTCTAAATTTTGCTTTCAAGCTTACAATTTTCCTTTGACACTGCAGCCCTATCATCCTGTAGCCACGGTCAGCCATTTCTTTAAAAATGTCCTCAAACAGTTTTTGCATTTGCAGGGACTTGCAAATTTTTGGACTTTGAGACTTTTAATTTTGTTTGGACAGAGACGTTATTTGCATGTAGAGACAGTGTGCATAATTTAGAGTTCCTAAATTATGGTAAAACTATAGTAAATGTCTTAGGCCACCATTCAATTACAGCTACCATTGTTTTTACAATGGTGTTATGACCATATATAATTATTTCTTAGTTTCTTTGTTAGAATACAACCTGGACATTTATATCATGTATTAAAAAAACTGGGAAAAAAAAGATAAAACAAGTATTTAGTGTGACATCCCTATACAGTTACAAGATACAACATACAAAATAGAACTTTTTTCAAAGGGGGAACAGGCTAAAAATGCTAGGCTATGCTAAAGCTCTTTAAAGATTAGTGAAAAATAATATTAGGGAGTCACAAATTCAAGTTAGGGGTAGCACGGTGGATCGGTGGGGAGTACCGCTGCCTCACAGCAAGAACGCCCCGGGTTCAATCCCAGGATGGAGCGGCCTGGGTTCTTTCTGTGAGTCTGCATGTCCTCCCCGTGTCTGCATGGGTTTACTCTGGGTACTCCAGTTTCCTCCTGCAGTCCAAAAGACATGCATGTTAGGTCGATTGGTGTCTCTAAAGTGGCCCTTAATGTGTGACTGTGTGTGTGTGTGCCCTACGATGGATATGCGCCCCATCTAGGGTTGTTCCTGCCCTTGCGCCTAGAGTTGCCGGGTGGGCATGGGCTGGCCCGCAACCCCATGTGTATTAAGTGGAGGATAATGAATGAATCAATTCAAGTTTGAAATTTTTGAATCCATTCATTGATGTTATTCAGTATATGGTTAAACAACAAATCTAATGGTGTCCTAAGACTTTTGCACAGCACTGTACATCTGGTCATACAGCTACACCGAAGACAAACTTTTGGTGAAACTTTTATAGGACTGGATGTACTTTGAGAACTAATAGCCGTTGTATGTGTGTGTTCACTGCTTCCAGGAAAAGGTTTGCAGCAGTGAGTCAGCTGGTAGTGGCTGCAGTAATCCATTAGTACGCACTTTCTCTGGGAAAGATGCGTTTAGCTGATGACTGTACTGACATCCTACCTAATGCAATGCTCGCAATATCAACATTCATCTAATCACTGGTTTAATCCGCCCAGAGAGCTTTTCCGTCTGCGGGTGTGTGCGTGTGCGTGTGTGTGTGTGTATGATGTCTATCTGTACTTTTACCCTGTTACTTTAAGCTCGGGGGCACTTTTACATAGTTACAATTTAGAGCTCGAGTTATTGCTTTAAGCCCTGCTGTGTCATCAGGTGACTGATTTGATTCTGCTCTTGGAAGCAGAATTGAGCTCCATATAATGTCATGTAATTTAATCAAATCCAGTCAAATGGAAAAAATTGGTTTTCAATTTTGGTCCCGCTTATCCTGTTTTGCTCAGGGTTATGGTGTGTGTGCGTGTGCGTGTGAATGTGTATTACGGGGGTCCACCTGTCCCTTACATTTTAACCCAGGTCCTCAAAAGCGGTCTGCACATTCCTCACAGGAGCTGCTGAGCAAAACGATTTACTCACAAGCTTAAGTGGTGCAGCCATCAAAATACAGTGCCCACCTGGGTTTGAGACCTAGCGGTACCTTTAGGATGGATTGGATCGGATGTAGACATTAACATTAAGCTGCCCAGCTCCACGTTTTACCAATTGTCATTATTCTGCAAAAGTAATGCAAATGGATCATGCAAATTGGATCCTTAGAGACCTTACATAAGTTCTGCTGCATAGAGCACAGAGCCTGATAAAACTGTAGTACTTACACTTACATTTACAAGTATGAGTCATGTTTAGAGTGTTGCAAAGTTCTTATGCTGTGTATGTATGATTGCAGGATTCTTTGGGAAGTACCTGAACGAGTATAATGGGAGCTATGTTCCTCCTGGCTGGAAAGAGTGGGTAGGCATGGTGAAGAACTCCCGCTTCTACAACTACACTATCTGCAGGAACGGCGTCCGTGAGAAACACGGATATGACTACTCACAGGTAGGTGTATCATATGCAAAATGTTTTAAACAACACTACCAGTAAAGCTTCTGAGATTTTATGGTCCACCACAAAAATGGTAAATATGAAGATGGTCTTTAAAAAAGAAATGTGTTGGAAATGTCTGACAATTGTTTTTGTATAATCTTAATAATGCTCTATGGGATTTATTTGCATCAAGCCTGCATCAAGCCATCAAGGGGTTATTTTATATAAAGTCACTCACATTTTGTCTTTATTCTTTACTTGTTCAAATGTGTTTGGGAAACGAACAGCTTTAGTCAATAAAAATCAATTATTTACAATGTTACAGCTAGGGACAAACAATACATACAAATCAATAACAGTTAACACTGCAAGCATCAAATACATACAGGGGTTGGACAATGGAACTGTCCACAATGAACTGAACAATTAGCAGGGTAAGAGCACAGTTTTGCTTAAAATTTTGCAATGCACACAACATTATGGGTGACATACCAGAGTTC
>JAUZSU010007404.1:0-11302 GCA_034780255.1 Parotocinclus maculicauda
TTTTTTGTAGTAAATGGAAATGTTAGGCAAAGACCTGTAGGTGGCAGTAGAGAGCTGGGGAGAAACTCGGGAGTTTTTGGGTAGTGATGCCAGAGACGAAGAGTTTCTTCACTGATATTACTGACGTATATAATGGGATTTGTTTCTGTACTTTAGGATTTGGTCAGAATAAGCGGCTGGTCCTAATAACCGGTGGTCCTATTAACCGGAATCGACTGTATTTTTGTATTGATTTATTTAGCACTCTTTCAAACAGCGTTTCACAAAGTCAGCAAGTCCTCCTTGTTCCTCCGTCCCTGTTCCTCCGTCCCCGTTCCTCCGTCCCTGTTCCTCCGTCCCCGTTCCTCCGTCCCTACAGCACAGTTTCGGGTTTAACATTAGGCTCATGCTGTGGCGTTTCTATAACAGGTACATGGCCATCATCCACCCGCTCAAACCCCGGCTATCAGCTACAGCTACCAAAGTGGTCATCCTTTGTATTTGGGTTCTGGCCGTGGTCCTGGCCTTTCCTCTCTGCTTCTACTCCACGGTCCGAACTCTACCACGGCGGACCATTTGCTACGTGGCCTGGCCGCGACCGGCTGAGGATTCCTTCATGTAAGATAATAATATATGAAATATGTTTTTATGAGGTTCGTGCGATTGGTTTGTATCCCGTCTCTGGTGAGGTGATGTCTGCACATTATGGGTTCTAAACGCAGTTTGGTTTGATTAGAAAACTGAATATAATGTGGTGGTACAGGTATCACATGATCGTGTCGGTGCTGGTGTACATGCTGCCCCTAGTGGTGATGGGGATCACCTACACCATCATCGGGGTGACTCTGTGGGGAGGAGAAATCCCCGGAGACTCATCTGATAATTATCACGAACAGCTCCGAGCCAAGAGGAAGGTAAGAGGAGAAATAATTAATTAATTAATTAATTAATCTGTTGGCTTATTTACAAAGCACTTTGTGATTTGATCTAGAAAAACGTTATAAAATAAGAAACCGAATACTTATGGAAAGAAAAACAAGGTAGTGAGGAAGAGAGAAGAGGGTGTTGTATCAAACACAGACAAATAATATTATATAAAAAAAAAAGGATGAGAGAACGGAAAGGAAGAAAGCAGAAAAAAAGGGAAGAGTAAGTAAAGAAATGAAAGAAAATATGACTGAAGACAGAAAGTTAAAGGAAGATAAAGAAATGGAATGAATCGAGAAAGAAACGAGAATGCAAAAAAGAAAGGAAGATAAACTAGAGAGTAAGAAAGAGACGAGGAAAGGAAATAAAGAAAGAAATGAGAAAAACAAGAAATGCAGGCAAAAGGAAAGAAAAGAAAAGAAATAAACAAAATGAACGAAAAGAAAAAATGAGAAAAAGAAAGAAATGCAGGGCAAAAGGAAAGAAAAGGAAATAAATGAACAAAAAGAAAGAAAGAAAGGAAAAGAAAAAGGAAGAAAGAAAAAATAATAAAGAAAAAAGAAAGAATGAAAGAAAGAAATAAAGAAAGAGAAAAAGAATGAAAGAAAGAAAGAAAGAAAGTGAGAAAGAAAAAGAAAGAAAGAGAAAACAAAAGAAAGAAAGAAAAAAGAAAGAAAGGAAGAGAAAAAGAAATAAAGAAATTAGAAAAATACCAGAAATGCAGGGCAAAAGGAAAGAAAAAGGAAATAAATAAGCAAAAAGAAAGAAAGGAAGAAACGAAAAGAAAGAAAGTAAGAGAAAAATGAAAGAAAGAAAGAAAGAGAAAAAGAACGAAAGAAAGAAAAAGAAAGAGAAAAAGAAAAAAAGAGAAAAAAGAAAGAAAGAAAGAAAAAGAAAGAAAAAAAGAGAAAAAAGAAAGAAAGAAAGAAAAAAAGAATAGACAAAAATAAAGAAAAAGAAAAAAAATAAAGAAAGGAAGCAAGAAAGAAAGAAAGAAAAGAAAAGAAAGAGAAAAAGAAAGAAATAAAAGAAAATAAAAAGGTTAAGGGAATAATTAAGATGAATGAATGAATTTCTGATCCTGATTTTTTTTTGTTCTGTGAGAATCTAAATATCATTATTGTCTAGACCCTCAGATTAAGGTCAAAAATACCAGCTGTGAGAACACACACACACACACACACACACACACACACACACACACACACACTGTCCTGTGCTTCAGTAATCCAGCACAGTTTGATATTTAAAGATTACCAGGTCAGAGTTTTGTTAAATCACGAGAGCTTCTGAATCATGAACTCTGTATTTACACTACAGGAACCTTTCCAGTAACCTAGGAACCTTATCCACAAAAAAAAAACCTTTATCTAAACTTTCACTCTCAAGAACTCTGGAACTGGAACTGGAACTAGATGTTTTCACTGTAGGAACCCTAGCAGGAACTTTAGGTCCATATTTAGGAAAATTAGATTGGTAAAGAGTTCAGGTACTGTGCACCAGATTCCACCAGAGGAACCTTTTTAGGATTTCCTGTAATACTCACTGTACATTTAAGCCTATACAGAACCCTGAACAATTTAGGATCCCATGAACTTTTCAGGAACCATAGAGGTTCAGGTAAACTCGTTTAGAACCTTTATTCTCGGTCGTCTTTCTTAGGAAATCAGGAACTTTTCCTGGAACTCAGGATCTTTGTGAATGTCTGTACGTCCTGAAACCTTTCTATGATGTCACAAATAGTACCAGGCCTCCATCAGAGGAACATTTGAGTAATCCTTTATGGGAACCAATCAACTTTAGGACTGTTTTCACCGATTTGGATGTTTTTGGTTTAGAGAAAAGTCAATATTTTCCAGTCCAGCTTTTTCTGCTTTTGTGTGTTTTGGGATGTGGGCTGTTTACGTTAGCGTTAGCGTTTCAGAGTTAAAAAGGAGTTGTATTTGTTTGATGTGCTGATAAGATTTGATACCGAACGGTAAACACTGATAAAGGTTTTTTTATAAACTCTAAATTAATGGCAAACAAACACAGAAAACCAAAACATCCAGTGCTATGAGGGTTTCTGAAAAGTTTGTGTGTTTATTATTATTATTATTATTTTTTTTTTAATTATTGTTATTATTTAGTGTTTATAATTTTTTTCATGTTATTATTATTGCTATTATTATTTTAAATATTGTTATTATTTAGCATTTATTTTTTTTTTTTACATTATTAATATTACTATTATGATTTTTATTGGTATTATTATCTAGCATTTATTTGTTTTTTAAATATTATTATTATTTTTATTTTTTTTAAATTATTGTTATTATTTAGTGTTTTTTTTCATGTTATTATCATTGCAATAATTATTATTATTATTGTTATTATTTAGCATTTATTTATTTTTCACGTCATTAATATTATTGCTATAATTTTTATTATTGTTATTATTTAGCATTTATTTATTTATATCACATTATTATTATTATTATTATTTCTATTATATTTGTATTATTTTGCATTTCTTTATTTTTTCCACCCTATCATTAATATTATTATTATGATTTTTATTGTTATTATTATCTAGCATTTATTTGTTTTTTTACATTATTATTATTGTTGTTGTTGTTATTTAGCATTTATAAATTTTTTTCATGTTATTATTATTGAAATAATTATTTTATTGTTTTTATTTTGAGAGCACATTATTATTATTATTATTATATATTATTTTTTAAAGGTTTTTATAATGTGCATTTTAATACAATTTCTATTATTAATTCTGAGGATGCTAACAATTACTCTGGTTGTTTTTTTTATTATTATTATTGTTGATATTATTATTTAGCATTTATTTATTTTATCCAAATCACTGATGTGTGTATGTGTGTGTGTGTGTGTGTGTGTGTCCTCAGGTGGTGAAGATGATGATCGTGGTGGTTTTAACCTTCGCTCTCTGTTGGCTCCCATATCACGTTTACTTCATCCTGACCGGAGTAAACACCAAGCTGAACAAGAGGAAATCCATTCAGCAGGTTTATCTGTGTGTGCTCTGGTTAGCCATGAGCTCCACCATGTACAACCCCATCATCTACTGCTGCCTCAATAACAGGTACACAACGACGCAACCGCAGCCACACAACCGTCCCATCGTCCCACTTGCTTCCTTAGCAAAACGTTCTGCTCGTTCCAGGTTCAGAGCCGGATTCAAACGAGCCTTCCGCTGGTGCCCCTTCATCCGCGTCTCCAGCTACGACGAGCTGGAGCTCCGGACGGCGCGTCTGCACCCGCGCAACCGCAGCAGCATGTGCACGCTGTCCCGCGTCGACACCAGCGTCCTCGGAGACGAGCCTGGCCAGAACAACCGTAAGAGCGTCCAGTCTCTAAACCACAGCGAGGTCAACGGGCTCAAACCCAGTCCACCGGCCACCAAATACGGCCTGTACAGCGGCCCCAGCTTTGGCCCCGACCAACTCAACTGAGCACCGGCCAAAAAATCCAACCTTAAATCTTAGATTTATTCAGAAAGCCTAGCCTTAAAGCGTTAGGCCAGACTTTTTTAATTGTTTGTTCCTCGGATGTTCCTACTTTAAGAATCTACTGAGGAGGGAGGAAAAAAATACAAATAAATCTTTATTTTTCAGCACTTTTCAATTTCTCGAGGACTATGTGGAATCAATACAAGGAAGAAGGAAGAAATAAAAATACATTTTTATTTAAAAATAAAATGTATTTAAAAAGCTAAAAAATTAAATTTGATTAATTTTTTTAATTTCAACCATTGGTGCTGCGGCGGATCCGAAAAAAAAAACAAAAAACTAAAATTGTTTTTTTTTTGTATTTTTCAAATATGATCGTCGGAGGATCCGCGAAACAACCAATAAAAAAAGGCTGGCCTAAAATATTGTGATATTATATTAGGGCCATATCGCCCACCCCTACTGGCTATTAGTTCTAGTGGCTACTAACTAGTACGTCACCCTTTAATGAAATATCCTCTAATTTTTGTGAGCAGTGTAAGTTCGGTACTTTCTTTTTTTTTTTCTGTATAAAACTAATTTTGATTGCTATTGGTCTTCTGCCCTTATTCTCATATAGCTACATCAAGTCCTTAGAACAAATTTCTCAGATGATATGGAAAGCACAAATGCACTTCTCACCATCCCAATCAACCATAACAACTTCCCTGCCAAACTGTGGTATTTGGTAAACAATCCTCAGATCCAATCAATCAACTGGGACTCCATCGGAAAAGGAATACTCATTGACCAGCAACTATTTGAAGCCGAACTGCTGGCACCCTCTAAAAAGCTTCAGAGAAAGTTGCCCTACATGTTTAAAACGGTTAACTTCCAGAGCTTTGTTCGTCAGCTAAACCTCTATGGCTTTAAAAAAATGTGCCAGGACCAGGGCCATTCTAAAATCCAGATTGACAATTGCTCCTTTAGAGTCCATCATTTTTACAGCCCCAGCTTTATACAGGGTCATCCAAAACTTCTGGTTAACTTAAAGCGGCTCACAAGTATCAACAAGGCTAAACTCAAAGCCGGGATTGAGATAAAATGCCGTCCCCCAGGCCGCCTTCGTCGCCAGCTGAATTCCAATGGAAGAAGTTCTGCAGTGAAGAACAATGGTCAGACCTTGTTTTAGAAAATTATTGAACAAGCATAAAACAGAAGAAATGACTAGCATAAAATAGTTTCTTGCAGTAAGAAAAGTATCCTAGGTCAAGTACTTAAAACAGATTTGTGTGGGGCTTTCTGACATCGCAAGCTTTGCTTCCTCTGTTAGGTCTCCAACATCTTTCGTTTGACAGAAACTCTAGTAATCACTCACAGCAGGTGGAGAAGTGTAAATCATTAGTTCTGCCATCTCAGGCATGGATATCGGACAACAGCAATGCTTCTTCAATTAGACCTCTCTATCCAGACAATGAAATGCCAGCCTCCGTGTTGCAGCACTACCTGACAGACTCGCCATATGTATGTCCATCCAGTGCTATGCACACATATGGCTCACACAGCATGATGTCTTCTGGGAAATTTGTAGCATTTATACCTTCTGGCTCCCCATATCAGTATCTGCCAGGTAATTATGTTCTATATTAGTCTCGGCCTTTGTCCCAAATTACATACTACCTTTATACCAAACATCTGGAACCTATGTTGATCAATGATTGATGAATGATGAATTCCTAACTAGTGGTGAAAGAGAGCCCCAAGGGCTTCTATTGTTGGCCAGTCTTGCTCCCTTTCTCATTCCACGGTCCTGTTTCATAAACTGAACTTTCCATTCCATACATCAGGTTTTTTTATCTTTTCAGTATTATTTATGGTGCTGTAACATTGTACAGGTTCATTTCAGCCTGATTTAACTAAAGATCTGACCTGTAGCCTAATGGGAAAGACACATACAGAAACTAATTTCAGATGGACCCTATGTAATGCTTTCTGTAAAAAGATACAGAAGAGAACACAGCCTAATCTGAATGCCCTTAGACCCCAGTCCAGTCTTAGCGCTTTGAGAACCCAGGCTAGATTGAGTGCGGCTTTAAGAATAGTAAGCTTCCTGACAGCCCACATTGACGATACCACTATGCCAAAAGTCTGCATATTGTCATCACAAGATCATATCTGGCCTTTGAGAATAGCCCCAAAAAGACTGTCCAAGTGGATAAAGAGGTCACAAACATTTCAGGGGGTGGAATAAAAAGACTATTGAGACATGTGTAAGCATATGTCCAATTTTAAGTATGGAGTTTACCAATCCAGAGAAAAAACCAAAGCAAATGTGGTGGGTGTAGAAAAATAACAAAAATATAATTGTAGTATAGAAGCTAGCTTAGGAAATAAATCATATTCCAGAATAGCATATCTATGTTTTCTTTGGTGAAGTATTGTTATTCTCTGGTGAGGTTTTGTTAACTTGTGACCACAAAGTGAGTCATTTGTTAACCTTCCTTTTTTGTTTTTATTTGCAGTGTGTCAGTGCTGTCCCCCAGGCTCTTTGGATTCAGACATTGTATGCTATCATCGTTCTGCTGCCTCGTACCCCTTTTATGGTTATTACCCAGTGAGAAGTTGATATTCTGTTGTTTACACTTTTAAATACTTTTTCAGTTGTGTTGAATGCTCATCGAGTAGTTTACTGTTTACTGTTCATTCATAAATAGTTTTAATTGTCCCATGCGTTCAGCTTTATTTTATACACTGCCTGTTAAAAAAACTCGCCACCATGATTTAAGCAAGCAAATAGGTAAGATTGGATAATTTCTGCATGGATGATTATATTTCAGCTGGCAACAAGTTACTTAACCCTAACTGATGCAGTGAGTAGCTTTTCACTCGTTAAACAACCATGTCAAAAGACACGTCCTGTGGTCATGGAAAATATGTTAATCTGTTTCAGAAGAGTCAAATTATTAACATCCATTAAGCAGAGAAAATATAAAAGTTAAGAACTCTCCAATGCATAGTTAAAAAGTGGAAGGACAATGGTGTAACTCATCATAGAGGACGGAACGTGTTTGGAATTTTTATTTAAATGACCAGGACCAGGATCACTTAAACGTTTGGCGAAATCAGATCATAGAAAAACAAGAGTAGAACTCAAGGATGTTTAATAGTTAAAGTAAGAGCATGTCCACACACACATCACGAAGGGAACTCAAAGGATTGCAAATAAACAGGCGGTTAGCATTAAGAAAACTACTTGTTTGTGAATTTAACTGGCAAAAATGACTTCAACTTGCTGGGGAGCATAAAGATTGGACTCTGGAGCAAAAGGTTAGGTGGTCTGATAAGTCAAGATTTACCCTGTTCTAGAGTGATGGATGAATCATGGTATGAAGAAAGGAGACTGAAGGGATGCACCCATTATGCCTAGTGCCTACCGTACCAAACTGATTTTTTCCTTCCTGGTGGTACGGCATATTCCAAGATTGACTTCGGGCTCAAATTGTGAAAGAGTGATTCAGGGAGCATGAGACATCACGCTAATCACTGATGGATTGGCCACCACAATCCAGACATGAACCACATTGAGAATCTTTGGGAAGTGCTAAAAAAGTCTTTGTGCAGTGGTCCACATTTCTCATCATCAGTACAAGATCTTATAGAAAAATGAATGCACCTCTGGACAGAAATAAATGTTGCTTGATAGATAGATAGATAGATAGATAGATAGATAGATACTTTATTGATCCCCGAGGGGAAATTCAAGAAATCTGCTTGTTGCAGATGCTTGTAGAAACGATGCCACAGCAAATCAAAGCTAAAGGCGGTTCAGTGTAATACACGGGTGTAACCTTTTTTTGGCCAGGCAGTGTATAATATTGTTACAGAATGACATTTTTATACATTTTACTCTTCATTTTTCAGAGCTTCTCCGCTAACTGCTTTCACCCCTGTGGCCATCAACCAGACAGACCTGCAAGTGACACTCCAGACACCAAGAACAATGACTTCAAGAAGACAGATGAGTTGCAGGTTTCTCCACCCGTGTGCATGATTAAATTGGCTACGCCAGAGGGCCATCTGAACACCTCAAACTCAGGGAGCTTTACCTCTTCCACAACTGCCTCCTTTCTCCACAACACTCAGGATTCGACCTCGGATTCCTCATCTACCACATTTTGGGCACAACAGGATGGAGTCGTGAGCAGTGTACCAGAGAATGTACCCTCATCCTTTGGAGCTTACCAATAATCAATGAAATTTGAATCCATGAAACGGCAGGTAATCCCTGGTTTACAATGGGGGTAAGGTCGAAATAAATCCATTGTAATTAAAATCTTTTCGTAAAGTTTAATATATAGTGTATTTGTTAGCCTTGGGCCATGTGTGTGACAGTCATTTCTCTCTCTATACTGTGAAAGAATGAAAAAACTACTCAAATTCGTTCATAATTGAAAACAATGGATGTACAATACTTTCATTTGAATCCACAATTAAAATAGTCAAAAGACACGTTACTGCATTGTGGACTTTTTGCACAGGCTGCCAAAGGCTGGATCTTTCTAGCTATAATACAGCAGCCGTGTTCCCTGGACTTCAGAATTGTTAATTCCATCTTCAGTTACCTGTGACAAACAACAAAAGTATTTACTCACCTTGTATTTGTAATTGCATGCAAACAGAAAATTGCTATTGGATAATAAATAATACTATAGACTATGCTTTTACTGTGTAAGATAAGATAAGATAAGATAAGATAAGATAAGATAAGATAGTCCTTTATTAGTCTCACAGTGGGGAAATTCACGGTGTTACAGCAGCAAGGGATAGCAAGGCACACAGTACAAAAAATAGACAATAATATATATACACAATATGAATGCTAAAAAGTAAGAACTAATAAGAATTTATTGCACAGGGGTAGGGGAAAATATTGCACAATATAAAATTCTGCTTTCTGTAAGTGTATTAGTGTTTACATGTGTGTGTACATACATATATAGTCTGCAAGTATAGAGTCATAGATACCATAAAGTCTTTGGCAACAGGAGTTTACCAGCAATAGGTTTTTTATTTTAGTCCTATATAGGGTTTTGTATAGAGACCCTTTTCTGTCTCGCTACCGTCATGTACTAATGTAGCTGGCATAACGTAGTGCGCAAGAGCTTTATCGGAAGGCTGCAGTATATGTGTTATATATATGCAGAAGGCTGCACCTCCAACATGGCAGCTTGGTTACATCTGCATTATGTTCTGTGAAACAGGACGATGGCAGAATTTCGTATTGATCTGACATTACCGTAGCCACATAGAAGCTTAGAGTCTTTGGACAGTGTTTTATTTTAACAATGCTATTTAATTAAAACATTAGATGTAAATATTTAATACAGTGCAATACAGTAATTCTTATCTTTGTGTTTTTTCTAAAACTTGAAACACTAAATAAAAACGGAAGGAACGTTACCATGTTGTCTGCCCTCAAAACTGCAATTGTCTTCTCTATCAGCAGGTGTCACAAGGGTTCACTCGTACTTGTTTTCCATCATTCAGACATGAATAAGATATACATAAGACAGATTCTTATTTCCTGTTAAAATTCTAAAGATTCTTACGAACATTAAAGTGTACAGACATTGCTGAAATGAATGTTAAATGGTACATACGTGTAGATGTTATACAAATAATTGCAATTAGAAATCAAATTAATGACTTTTTACCAGTTTTATAATATAACAGTGTGATATTTTTTTTACACACATACTAAACTTGTTCAGGAAGCTCTGGGAGTTTGTTCTTTTGTTTTAAATGAGAAACATTTTAAAAATAGTTCACAGAAAAATGTTTTGATAAACGATTTTATTATGAGAATGAACATCTTTACAGAACTTATAATGACCTAAATGTAACATATAAAACACATGTTTAGGAAATGTAAATGTTTATAATCTCAGGTAATTCTGATCACCTGTAGTAATCGGTTATTTCATCTTTGTGACAGTTTAAGGGTTGATTTGGGTTTGATTTGGACTTTTCCTGTTATTTAGACTGCTATTGATGATAATTATTCTAAAAAAATAAGCAATTTTTTCCATTTCAACTTACACAAAATAGACTACAGTTTTATATTACAAAGCGACTGTGTTTTATATATTTTTTATTTATAACTAATATAGTTATAAATTAATTGTTTTTAAATTGTTTTTTTATTAAGTGTTAAGTAACTTTGACCCATTTATGTATGCTATTAGATTCAGTTCTTACCTGTGACCACATTGGTAGTTAATTTTAGTTTAATTTCAGGACCTCGTAATATTTTATACTGCACACTTGTCTTAGTAAAAACAACTATATTTTGAAATTGAATGCATTGCCTACTGTCATGTGAGCACTGAATCAATGAATTTGATTTATTAAGTTTATTAGTTTTGTGGTTAACACCTCAGGGGGCAGAGCTGAGCCACTGATAGAAATAGGTAGTGCCAGCTTTTATTTACTGATACAGGGAAGGCACGGTAATCCCTATGAGCCAAATGAACAATTGCCAGTTAATTATGCCTTTCCTTCCATTTCCCATGAGGGTGGAGAGCTAAAATGAACAGCCGTTTAAACAAAATGTTATTTTGGCTCTTTCCTCTAAAGGGAATAAAAGGACAAGCGTAATAATAAATTATACAATTATGTTTAAGAAAAACTTGCCACCGTTGCCACTGACAACAAGCCAGTTAGCTACCAAATTATTGTTTAGCTTGTGTTTGCAATTTATATAAAATAAAGTGGTACTTCTATATAATTTAGTAAATTTTGTGAACACTTTAGTATTGTCTCAATTTCTGCATAAACAACAGTTGCACGTTGTAAACTCCTAATACAGTTGTATCCGGTTAATAGGACCACCGGTTAATGGGACCAGCCGCTTATTCGAACCAAATCCTAAAGTACCGAAACAAATCCTA
>JAUZSU010007415.1:0-11301 GCA_034780255.1 Parotocinclus maculicauda
CGCAGATATGAACGCCGTTTCCTACTTCAGACCTACTTCTCATGTCTAGAACAAGAGAATCGACTCTTTTCTGGAACTGTTCACTAATCTAGATATGTGTCAACGCATAAATTAGCACACCGTTTCTACCGAATTTGTACAAAAAGGGAATTGTCGGCGTGTCAACCAATAAAGTAAACACACACACACACTACACAACCCGACTTTTTTATTTTATTAAATGTGTTGCTTTTGTGCATCGTAATTCAGAAATCATTTCATATATGCCAAAATCGCATAGCGTCTCTTGTCGGTGTGAACCTGTTTTCGCTCAATTTGGTTTAATGTAAATCTGGGTTTTGTAGTCCATTGCTAAACCAGACTTTGCTCTCTATAGCAATGGCTTCTTCCCGTGGAAACACTATTTCCCATAATCCCATCTGTTACGGGAGCGCGAGTTGTCTCTGAGTGTCGAACAGAGCCGAAGAGCGGACCGATGGACTGTTACGTGAGCAGCGGGAGCTGCCGGGGTCTCGGCGATATGCTTTTACAGCAGGGTACAACTTTTAAAAGAAAACACGCGCCGATACACTAACAACGTATCAAGTTCAACCCTGTGAGATTAAATTCACGCTCTGGTGAGTACTTTTAAAAATGAGCATCACTTTTTATTAGTCTAAATATTTATCTTATCTGTGACAGCGCATCGCACTCAGCAGAGCAGGATGTCCGCCCCTTCCTCATCAAAATTAGAAAAGAAAAGTTATTTAAAAGAAAAAGACGTTCGATTACTGACGTAGATTTGATTTAACTTTGCAAATATGACTTTAAACACCTTATAACAAGGCAACGTAACATATTCATGTTAAGTTCTTGGCGTTAAACTGTAGTTTTTTAATGTATCAACGATTGCATATAATGACTTATACCAGTTTATTAATATCTAATACTTATTAAAGTCTAATATATCGTTACATTTCTTTCATGATTTAGCCACAAACAGAAAGAGTTCTCTTTTTTTGTTAGTGCACATTATAAAAAACATGCTTATTTTTTACTTTGCTGTTTGTAGGGTACTGAAATGTTCAGATAAAACGTACAATTATTTTGCAGTGTGAAAAGATCAAATCGGTCGCCTGTGAAACATGCTCCCTTGCTTCAGCAACTTCGGGTGCATTTTTTATGCCGGTAGAAAATGTTCAGTCACTGTACAAAACCAGGGCTGATAATATATTGACACGGAAATAAATCAACGTCATTGGCACCTCTCTGTGTATTGTGGGTATTAGTGTCAAAGCCTTTACTCTTTTTAACAAATGGCAACTTTCTTAAGACTACACTTGCAGCAAT
This sequence comes from Parotocinclus maculicauda, assembly GCA_034780255.1. Classification (NCBI taxonomy): domain Eukaryota; kingdom Metazoa; phylum Chordata; class Actinopteri; order Siluriformes; family Loricariidae; genus Parotocinclus; species Parotocinclus maculicauda. Next base: position 1,330 of record JAUZSU010007415.1, read on the forward strand.
TGTTTATTTTCCCCCACTTTTAGTTGTTAAGTATTTAAGGTTTTAGTTAAAAAAAAAATCTGGTTTGGGGGCATAAACCATGTAAAGAAATTTAACCTAGAATTAAAATACCCTTGTTTGTTTATTGTATGTTTGGAAGGTGCTTGGTCACAGGTGTCATTTAACATTTTCACAGTCTAGAAGCAAAACATATTATTATCAAAGGGGGGTACAGTGGTGCAAGTGGTGTACGTGGCCATTTAACAGTTCCAGATATGCCTGGTTTGATCCAAACCTCGGACTCCACTTGTTCCTCTACACATGTTCCCCTTGTGTCTACATGGAGTACTCTAGCTTCCTCTAACATTCCAAAGACATGCATTAGGTTCATTGGTTGTGCCAAGTTGGCCCTGTGTGAATGTGTCTGACTAGTGTTGATGTTGCTCATGTTGTGAATAGCCATTGATGCTGATGAGACTTTCAATAAACCAACAAAAATAGAAACTTTTTCATTTTGCCTTTAATACACCTTATATGAAATTGTTATGCATATTGTCAAAAGTGTCACAGTATGATGTTTTTACTATTTTGCCCACCACAGTTTGAGCTATTGTTTTGTTTCCTGTCACAGCTATCTATTTTAAACTACTTAAGTTCATCTTTCACCTAGGCAATGTAATGCTTTAAGCTTTGAAAATGATGTTTAGGCGTTCCTGTTAGCTCTAGCAGAAAACCCTCTTCAGAGTCCTATGCAAATCTCTCAGTTGCATGGTATACAGGATATGCCAGAAACTGCTGAATCCTAATTTGTTATGCAAACTCTGTAGAAAGGCTTAGAACTGGGAAACTGATGTGGCTATGGTAAGGAACGTAAGATAGAGAGTTAACTTTTTATAGGTGTTTTAGTTTAACAGGGTAAGAGTGTCAAATTATGTTTTAACTTAAAAGTAACGCTGCTGTAAATGTATGGTTAAACTTCTGTCGGACACCCACACATCCATTTTACATCTCATTCCTAAATAATTATAATTACTGTTTGTTGTTATAAGTGATTGAAGATGCTCCAGAAAATTTTGGAATAAGGCTGCAGTGATTCACTTTCAGTCATCCACAAGACATTGGTGAAGTCAGGTCATTGCTATTGGATATAAAATTACAAAGGCTGCAATTTCCAAGATGTGTTGACACCATCAGTAATGTACTGTTAAACCATTCAAAATGTGTCATAGAACAAAACAGTAGTTTGCTCACTAAATCTGAAAACAAACCTCTATGTGTTAAAAAAAAAAGTAAAATAAAGTTTGGACTAAATGAATGAGTCAGGCAAAAATCCTTCTTGTTCTTTTTATTGTCGAACCTTGTTATCTGAAAGCTGCTTATTCCAGAACACGGTTTAGATTGAGAATAATCAGAAATAATATTTTTTTACTACCTCTTACCTTTCTACATGTTGAGGATGTAGAAAGATGAGAAGCCGTTCAGAACACTACGTATAGTTTAGTTATGTTTCCTGATTATTATTGATATTATGTTTAGTGATTTGCTAGTGTGTTTTATAGCAGGTTGGGGGTTATATGGAATAATAATTTGGATCTTAGGAGTTTGAATGATGGGGTTTGACTGAGTAAATCCTGGCTGAAGAACAGTGTTGCTTGTACTGGTTTGCCTGTACACCAGGGGAAAAAAAACCAAGCTCTCTAACGAAGAACTAGGCATTATTTCTCGATTGAGTGTTTTATATTTCCGTATTTAGAAAAAAAGTAGAACAAAGCAGGTAATTTGCTAACAGATGTTTTGTATCTGTTGCTACAACTTAAAACAAAACCAGATTTTGTGACATATTAGGTTAGCTCCATCCACCGAAAGGAAGACTTGATGAGTTAACCTCCAGTCTGTAGCACAGCAAGTGTACATTTACAGTTATAATGTACATATGTAAATTTACAGCATTAAGCAGATGCCCTTATCCAGAGTACAGAAGTGCTTTGTGTTTTTCACAAGAACTCAACCAAACCAGAACCTGCAAAGATCCAATGCCAGATTCCAATGTCAAATTAATCATAGAAGTGTTTTGATGACATAGCTTATATTGATCCAACTGCATAACCTCTTTAATGAGAGAGTTGTAGAGCAGTTTGCACTGAAGTGTATTGTTTGACTGTAGAAGCTTTGCATCAGTGAGATGAGCAGCATCAATAACAATGACCTTTTAAGGAGTTTGCACACCAATGTTCACATTTACTGATTTTGGGGAGATTAGGCATTTCCTTGGACTTTTGCACAAAACATATTTAATATATATGTATTATTAATAGCATTTTCAGTATATACATTAGTAGTAAGATTACCTTAATACATGTTTTAAAAGTCCTTTACAAACTGTATTAAATAAATCACATGGCTGTGTGGTTAAGTGCATTATGAAACTTCAATGGGTAATAAATAATCAACTAACTAGAAACAAAGTGAAATTTTAACTTAATTGACAAATTAAAAGTAAGTATTTAACCAATGAAACATTTCTGTGATTACAGCTATATATTTCCATGGCACTGTGGACTTTTGCATGAAATTGATTTGGGCTAGATTCAGAATGGCAAAACCAAATAATTCCCCTTTGTTCGAGCTGGTTTCAAAAAGACAATTAAGTGGTTGTGTTTTAGCTGAAAAAAAGCTCTCAGGAAAAGCCTTTTGTTTAGACTTTGGGGAAAAAAGTAATATTTTATGAGACTTAAAATGCCAAAATTGTGTCATAATTTTAAGAAAATAATTATATATGTTACAATTAAGTGTTTTTTTTTTGTTCTTTTTTCACCGTTACACATTAAATTACATTAATGATAGAAGCCGGTGTCCTGTGTTGCTTTTCCCATTAATTAAAAATGGAGCAAAAATATTCTAAACAAAGATATTACAACAGTGTATTGATATGAATTGGTCTCCATATCTTTTTATCCATTTTAAGTATTGATACAAGTGTCCAATTTTCCAATTGTCCTCCTATTTGATTCTCACTAGTCTATTTCGTCTGACCTAGGAATCAGTTCCATTTCTTCTTTTGTGGACTTCCAGCCATGGATGTCGATTGTATATTTTTACAGGTTTGGGATCCCCTTAAACAGCATCATAGATCATACTTCTGTACTCTAACAAAAACAAATGCTTGTTAATCAACACAAAAATTATTACCTGCCAAATATGCAAATAAATTACATGTAAACATATTCCTCAGCTGTAGCAGCAGTTATGTCCGCTATGTTGTAGATTAGTCTAAACAGGATGCTTTAATGCTGCCTTTAGAATGGTCAAAAACCGTGCAAAATGAAAATACAACTTTTTCATCCCACTATAATAGAACATGCTTTTTACAGAGAGAATCTGTATGTTGCCTAAAACTGTTTTTGACACCGGGATGCAGTATTTCATTTGTGAGTCGCTCTGGATAATGGATAATATGCTAAATGCTGGAAATGTAAATGTGATAATCTTTATTGTTTTTTGCAAATATACACAAATTTAGAATTTAATACCTGCAACACGTTCCAAAAAAGTTGAGACAGGGTATGTTTGATACTGTCCTACATCACCTTTCCTTTACAACTTTTAAGAGCTGCTCCCTTTATACCCAATTATGACACTCGCCTTTTTCCAATTAACCTTTTTACCTGTGGAATGTTCCAAACAGGTGTATTTTGAGCATTTCTCAACACCTTTCCCAGTCTTTTGTTGCCCCTTTTTGAAACCTGTTGCAGGCATCAAATTCAAAAGGAGTGAATATTAAAAAACAATTTATAAATATTTAGTAGTGTATTCAATTGAATATGAGCTGAAAAGGATTTGCAAATCATTGTATTTTTTTTTAATTTATGTTTTACATATCGTCCCAACTTCATTGGAATTGGGGTTGTAAATGAAAGCTATTTGTTAATGTTAACTTATACTCTGGAATAAGTGACATTGTGTATGCTGAATAATGCAGTATTTTAAATAACTGATCAACACTTGCCTAATTAAAAATGATGTAGCTTTGTGATTGATTCTATTTAACCTGTTTAACCCTTTATCAACTGCTACAGGGGGAGGTGTTCTTGCCATGGTGGATAAGATGTCAAGTTTTCTGCACATTGGGGACATATGTTCCCTGTATGCAGAGGGATCCACCAGTGGCTTTATCAGTACTCTTGGGTAAGTACCCTAATAGCGTGAATCCTAATTACAATAAAGTCAAATGGCATACTTGCATCTCTGTTATTCATATTATCCAGTGAATGTTGGAATCACTTATTCATGCTGTGCAGTAATCTTTTGCTGCATAAACTCACCAGCCATGGTATTAGGTACACCTTCATGTTTCTACACTCCTTGTCCATTTTAAGAGTTCTAGTTACTATATAGAAGTAGTTTGACTACATACTGTAGTCTATCTGCTTCCTTTTAGTCAACTGTACTCTGTTCTCTAATGGTCAGGATATCCCACAGTACCACCACAGATCAGATACTATTTGGGTGCTGGATCATTCTCAGCACAGCACTGATGTTGTGGTGGTGTGTTAGTTTATTTATGTGTTGTGCTGGTGTGATTGGATCATGCATAGCAGTGCTTCTGGGGTTTTTACAATTGTATTCACTTACCCACTCACTCACTCTTTTAGACACATCTACCATAGTGCACCACTGTGTAGATGTATAGTCAGATACAGTAGCTCACCGGTTGTTGTACAGTTTGTGTTAGTCATCTTCTAATCCTTTATCAGTACTCTCAGGATACTGGTGCTGAGCGTTTTTTTGTTGATAGACTGTTTTCTGTCCCTCAGTGACATTGAGGTTTTTAAATACTCCAGCAGCTATTAGTACCTGATCTGTGTTTCTGACAAGTGGAGAGCAGAGTAAAGGGGACAAACAAAGTTTGTAGAAAAACAGAATGACTACATGCTATATGTATTGTAAGTGGAACTGATTCAATGGACAGTGAGTGTAGAACCAAGGAGGTGTACCTAGTAAAGTGACAAGTTTCTGTTTCCATTTTTTTCCCCTTTTTGTTACAGGCAGAAATCAAAACCCAATAAAATACTGTTTTCCTCTTAATTTGCACATATTGCAGTCACAGCATACAAAAATAAGTGGAAAAGAGCAACAGTCATGAAAATTTATAATAACTTAAAAACTAGAATAACAGGATTAGAAACGTGATCAACCTTATACTTTGTGTACCATTCATTCTCTTATTCAAATAATCCTTGATCAGTGCCATGGAAAAGCCAGTGACTAGCCAGTGACATGGGGTGCAAGGCAGGAACAACCGTAGACAGGGAGCCAATCCATTACAGGTCATACACCCTCACACTCACAAGGGGAATTTAGAAACACCTTGGACTGTGGGAGGATGCAAGCACGAGGAGGACATGCAGGCTTTACACAGAAAAGACAGAGACTGCTCCACCTTGGATCAAATCTTAATGTGAGATGACGGTGCTACCACCTGAGCCACTTTGCCGCCCTATCTTTAATATTAATTTAATCTGTCTTTCTGTTTGGATATGTTTGCACCAGCTCACACATGGGTTAGGAATTACCTGCCCTTTCTGCCTCACTTAATTATTTTTTTTAAGTTCAGTCCAATTTTGTGGTGAACAGCAATGGACTGTTCTCTGCAAGTCCATTCACAGACTTCTGGGGTTTAGCTCAGGACTCAATGATATTCACCTGCCTATCATTATGCCACTGTATTGCTTTTTTTGGTAGTGTGTTTAGCATTATGTCACGCTGGAAGTTCCTTTCCATCTTCATCCATGTGGCAGGTTTTGCTCGGGAATTTGAGTGTACTTTACACATCAATTTTCCTTTCAACCCTGACAAAATTTCTCAGTTCCTGCAGTAGAAAACCCCACCACAACATACAGCATGGCATGAAAGAACAGGTAAACACACCTGCCCTCTGATTGGGTCACTCAAACCACATTCGAATTTGGTCAGAAACGAATGCATCTTCTGAAAGCCACCCATAATTCTACAAGATCATGGCATTATATCATTCTCCTATACCAAGATACCACAGATTTTATGTGACTGTCTTCCACCTGTGTGGCCAAATGCCTCCTTTTTCTCGAGATTGTACCTGAGCAAGTTTATGATGGTTTCTGTGCACTGTTTGTTTAATCAAATATTTATAATCCAGAATCCCATTGCCCCTGCCAGCAGCAAATCTTTCAAATGGGGTGGCCAGATGGGGTGACTGAAAATCTTGTGGCAGTTCTATTAAGCTGTTGTACTACAGGGTACTTTAACATTGTTAAAATGTGATGTTTAATACGTTGATTTTGTTGGGTCACCCACAACGTAAATTTGACAGCAGTCTCTCATGTATGTTGGTTGGAGAAGAATAAATGTGGTCAAATTAGACTTACTTTATAGACACCATCTATATAAACTAGTTTATAATATCAATATGAGATTTTAAAAATTACATACGTGGTTTCTTATTTTACAGTTAATGTTACTAATTATTTGACGTGCATTGACTAATAAGGTAAATTACCATTTTGCTACAGTTCAACAACAATCCTGTTTAATTGTGCTGTGTTTCTATACTGCTTACAAAAATTGAGGGATATTTCAAAATTAAATGAAATAATCCTAATTAAATTAATTAAATATCCTCTAATTTTTGTGAGCAGTGTATATGTACACTCAGTGGTCACATTGTTAGGTATCTCCTTGTTTCTACATTTATTGTCTATTTTATCAGTTCCACATTCTTGGGACTAACAAAATGTGTAGAGAAACAAATGTACATAAAGTCTTTAATTTAAAGTGCTTTTCTATCTTTAGTGGAACTGATAAAATGGAAAATTATTATTATTATTATTATTTTTAAAACGAAGTAAAAATTTAGTAACACAAACAATGTAGTTATTCTGTAGTTATACTGACTCTATTTGCACTATAATTTCACATTGTCAAAAAACGAACAGTTTACCTACTATGAGTACATATTTCAACATATTTCAAAGTAGATATTTTATGATTTAACCTCAGCTTCTGATGATGCACACAATACCGCACTTGGCTGTGGTCTGAGGCAGACTGAGTTCACACAGTAAACTGTGCAGCTTCTCAAGGGGGGTGGGAGTGAGGGGTTGTGGAGTGTAATACAGTGATAGCAGCTGGCTGTCTGCATTCGTTATTATATTTCAAGTTAAATACTATTAAAAATCTTATAATTTACAGTACCAAATGTAATGTACCAGGTGAGCATATTATACATCATATTATATATATTCAATGCAAAGGAAACTCTCCAAAGGGAGCCAGCATTTGTATATGGTGGCCTGCCGAGGGGCACGGTGTTGCAAGTAGTTAACGCAGTCACATCACAGCTCCAGAGATTGCCTTGGACTGCTCCTGTCTGAAGTTTGCATGGTCATGTGGATTTAATCTGCTTTCCTCACACATTTCAAAGACATGCATTGGGATAAATGGTCACTTGAGAGTGAATGCGTCTGATTGGTGATGTAACTTTGCTCCCATTGTAAATGTTAATGTGATGTCAAATAGAAGCAACATAAGCAATCAAATAAATAGATAAACCATTGCCCCTGTCAAAATTAGGCAATCTATATTGCTCACAAAAATTTGGGAATATTTCGAAATAAAATATGCCATAACTAAATGTCCGATACTTTTTCTGAGCAGTGTACATCTAATTCCAGATTCCAATGTAACTACATTTGTTGATTTACTGTAAGCTTTTAGATGCAACTGCTGGAGGTCTGAACATAAATGTCAGAGGACTGCATTAGCAACAAAGTATTGTTTTAGAATTTTTTACATTATTTTTAAATGAGTCATAAAAACACATCCTGCTGAGTCATTAAATCAACATCATAATTTTTTTCAGTGCCAGTATCTTGTTATGAGGGATAACTTTGCCAAGCTCTCCAATACAGAGTTCACAATTACCACTTTTTACATTTTACTGTGCGAAACCTTATGTTAACCATGTTCAAAAGCTGCATCAACCTCTCTGAGAATGGAAGCATATGTGATGTACTATCACACAGTGGAAACGTGTATTGTGATCAAAATAATCGGTATTCCAGATTTACAAATTTCGTTTTACAAATGACATGTTCAAAAGCCAGGGTCTGTCATGGTAAGGGGGCTGTGTCAGTGCCCTTGGTAACAGTCATTTACACTTCTGTGATGGCAGCATTAATGCAGAAAATAACTTTTAGTGCAACATAAGCTACCTTCAAGACATCATATTTTCCAGGGACATCCTTGCATTTTTAAACAAGACAACACAAAATTAAAGTTAGGACTAAAATATACCCTAACATATATTCTTCTTTCTTTAAGGAATTTTGTTTTTAAAGTTTTCAATAATTTTCTCACACATTTTGTTAGCAAACTGGAGATCCTCTGCCCATCTTTACTCATCAAGGACTCAGTGCCTTTACTGAATTTTTTTTTCTTCCCAAATCATAATTATAATCACATGTTTAAAGTCACATAATTTTTTATTTATTAATTACTTACTCTAATTTGCCACCATCCCAACTTTTTATAGAATGCGTTACAGTTCTGAAATGCAGTAATGGATGTTTATTAACAGATGAAATGAAGTTAATTAATCAATACATGAAATATCTCATATTGTCTGCAATGAAATAAAAGTCAAAACAAATGTAAAAAACAATGTATTTTTGTTTTAATATGCATTTTCCGTACCATGACAAGAAAGCCTAAAATTCTGTTTGCACTGTGAAGTGTTCACATGTTTTATAAACAGTTTATTCCTTCATTATTTATTTGAATTGGATGTTTACTAAATATTTATCTTTAGTGGATTTGTGATATAACACCTTGCAGACATTTGTGCGGTTTGTCACTGGTGGGCTGTGTAAAATTGCAACAATATTAAGCTATGTTTGTTTGTATTTGGGGCCAGCATATTGTGGGATTTGGATCATGTGCAGCTGGCTGTTGTTTTGAAACAAAAAGGGCTATATCAGTTCTAGGAATGTAGCTCCCCCATTGCCTGCCTTCCTTAGAGCACACATACTCCTACAAATCTGAACTTTCTCTGTCACTGTCTTTGTCTCATAAAGAAAATATTTAAAGTTTACACAGGCTTTGTGCCTTTTTGTTTTAAGGTTGGTAGATGACCGTTGTGTGGTACAGCCAGATGCTGGAGACCTGAACAACCCACCAAAGAAGTTCAGGGGTAAGAGTGTGTGTTTGTGTGTGTCTGTGTATGAACGATGGTGAGTACTGCTCATCTATTTTAAGGTTATGCAGAGGAAGTAGAGAGAGTGATGTTGAAATATCCCCAGAGAGAATACTGTAGTCACACAGAGCACATGAGCAGGAAGTTTTCTTTTATTCTCTGGTAACAGGAGTGCCTTCTACTTATATTGGATATTATAATATCCAGAATTATTAAATTGATGTTAAGGTAACCGCAAAAAAAAAAAACACTGTCAAGTATACCATTACAGTTAATAATCTCTTTTGTCCGGGATATGAGTTTATGCATACAAAATACATATTGGTGCACTGATCAAATATGCTAGAGACCTGAGTTCAAGTCTTGCTAGTGTCTTTGGCATGGTCAGACACTCCAGAGACATAGGTGGTTGTGTCTGAGAGAGAGCAAACAGATTGCTGCAGCAGATTGATAAAGGTGCTGGCCAATTAATGATCAGCATATTGTACATGGGCGGAGGGGTCAGAAGTGTTAATTCGAAAAATTTAAATGTAAATATATAAAACAAAAGCTTTATTTAGTGTCAGTACCTTATCTTCAAATACTTTGCCTTAATTTTTCCAATTTCTTGTGGATGTGGGGCCTATTGCTCTAGGAAGGGATGCTGTAAATTGTGGTAAAAGGGCCCAGAGTGGCCACAATACCCAATGAAGGCCCAACATACTGAAAACACGTTGAGCTGGCTAAAGTAATCTGTTGTGGAGCCTACGTTTTTACTGCCGAGG
>JAUZSU010007426.1:0-11300 GCA_034780255.1 Parotocinclus maculicauda
TTATTATACAACGTGGGATATGTTTATCCTGCATACTTGGGTCCTTAATAAAAACCACCACATCTCGTAACATCACTGAGTGAATGTGAATCAGAATACAGAAGTTAGAAGTTAAAGAGAATATACAGGTGGTAGGGTGACAAATGAGTACTACTTAAAATAGGACAGAACCCAGGACAGCCTCGCTGTAAGGTGACAATTGTTACCCACTGAGCCACCATGCTTTAACAAAGATAAGATGTCTAAGATGACCTAAACATGTTTTTGTAATAATTTCCAGATGGCCTAAAAACTAATTTGATTAGAAATAACAGGAGAAGTTTGCTGCTAATTGACCTCCATTTTGTTACATTATGCTCTCTACATAGGATATTGTATGATCAAAAATTTATTAACCTCCTAATTGTTTCATTATCCATACACATTGCTAACGGGCGTATAATGCGATTATACAGACAGAGGATTTCAGAGGATTCCATTGCCAAACAAAATGAGTTATTTATGAAGCCCTTAGTGGAACTCTGATACCTTCCTAGGTTCTCACCTCTCATTAAGCCAGTTCAACAACCTTCTGAAACAAAGTCCATAAAGAAATTGAAATGTATAACACTTCTGAGAAGAACTGGAATGCCAGCAGTGAGACATGGCTTGTTGCCCAGTGGCTGACCTCCAAAATGTTTTGAATGTAATATTTGCCTAATACAACTTTGTTTTAGATTTAATTACATAGAAAATGTAGAAATAATTATTAAGTCTTCAGAAATGTTCACAGAGGTGTACTCTTTATATAAAATAATCCCACTATAAGTCAATTTAAGTCGATAGTACAATGAGAGTTTCCCTCATTCACAGCGTAAGCAAACAATTACAAAAAGTGGTAAGTGACAGGTTGTAGCTAAAAGTGTTCCCAGTTTTGCATCTGAATGATAAACCAAGTGCTTGAACATGTTTGGTCATTTTATTTTTTTATATTGTGCTTTATTGTGATATATAATGGCAAACAAACTAACTCTCCATACAGAATGTAGCTGTGGTTGGGAATGGGATTGCTGTAGGCTAACAGTTAAGGCACTGGACTCTGGACCTGATGGTCCAGGGTTCAAATCCCACTCTGCCAAGCTGCCACAGTTGGGTCTTCAAGCAAGGCCCTTAACCCACAACTGCGTGAGTTGTAGGACTGTACCAGTTGGTGTCTGCTAAATGCCATAAATGTAAATAAATGAGTATTGTAGGTGTCAATTTTAATGAATCTTAAAGTAAAGTGATATACAGCCTAAATAGTTAAAAGAAGTTGTAGGTGCATATTTGTATATCACACCGCCTGAATAGATAATAGCAGCGCTTCAACATCTTTGGCTGTGTGGATTTTGGGAAACATTTTTATTTCAATACAAGAGGCCCATTTTTTGCTTTATTTTATGGTTTCTTGTTTACATATTCTCTAAAAGCACACTTTCCATCTAGCCATACACCACGTTACATGTTACATATTTTCTTTCAATGTCAAATCATTTCAGAGTTGTGATTTTAAACTGATGTTAGAGACTCTGAAAAACAACATGCATTTCAACATTTATTTATATTTTTACAGCAGTAGTTGTGGTGCCATCTGCACATGCATGTACTCTGCAGTCAGCAATGTGGTCTTGCAATATCATTACTGTAGATATTAAATAATTTTGAGCTGAGGATTTAACTGACCCCCTTGGTTTCTGAAATAAACTCTTATTTACTTTATCCCAGAGTCACACATTGCTGTCTATCAGAGAGATATTTTCTGATCTAGGTAGTAGCTTTACGGTCAGAACCAATATGTTGCATTCTTCTTACAAATAAAAAATGCTCAAACTGTATCAAAGGCTTTAGACAAATCAATGAAACTGACTGCATAGTGTTTCAACAGAGTGCAAAGATTGTCTAAATTGATGTAGCAGAGCTTTTGTCTAAAACCAGATTGACAGTCAAACCAAGCTGAATGTACATGAGGAATTATTTTTAGCTGGAAATTAGCTAAGAGTTCAAAAAATGTCTATGAATGACAATTATAAAATGGGTCTGTAGTTATTAAGATCAGGAGTGCTGTCACAAGAAACTTGGAAATTTAATTTGCTAAATAGATAATTTGAAATTTATGTAATGTATTTTAAATTCATTAGGTTTAAAACTAAAAGTTTATTCTATACTAATCTATACCATAATCTTCTGGGGGTTTTTTTGTTTTGTTAGTGATGAGGGTTTTGCGAAAGTGAATTATAAAGTGATGCTACCATGTAAGTGACTATTGAGGACAATATGGTTTGGAATAGGCACTGGTTTGATTTTGAATTTGTAAGATAATATATTTGTCCCATCAATGGGAATAAAACCTTTCTTTAATATGGTGGTTAATTATGTTCCCTAGTGCCACTATATACTTCTATCTTTAAAAACAGGTGGGGTTTCAAAAATACAAGCATTTTCCATATGATATACTAGAAAAACTTTTTTTTTGCTGTTTGACTTATTTTCTAGATTGCGTTACATAGAATAGGATTTGTAGAATTTATTTTAAAAAGCATGTAAATGTAAAAGAATAAATAGCATGTGACTCCCTACATTTGTGTCTTCCATACGTCCATTAGCAAATAAGCACGTATTTAATGTAAGATGAGTTTTTATAAGTTTGCAACCTAATAAAGAACAAATCTAATATTCCTATTTCTGTCTTGGGTGATGTTTTTTGAAACATTAATACAACATACCTAATATAATATCATTCACAATGGGGCTTTATGAGTAAATGATTACATTTGCTATAATAGCTTTATTTCATAGCTCTGCTAAGCACATCCCTCATATAAACTGCCATCTTATTGTGTTTAATGAAGCAGAAATATTCCCATATATCTGCAGTAATAAGGCTTTCCAACCGATCATCTCTATTTAGTAGTTTTACCCAAGGCTAGGTCTCATCTTTGTCTGGAAAACAGCCTCTTTTCGCTAGCAAAGATAAATAGCAAACAATTACACCTTTAGCACTAATGATCAATAGCAAAGCAGTTCACCCTCATGCTAGGAATCTGCTCTCTAATCTCTGCACCCTGGGAGACGCAGTAATGAATATCTTGATCAAGATAAAGAATAGAAGGAGACAGCAAGCGTGAATAATGGATAGGCAGAGAGACTGATAAATAGATTATCTCACTGAGAGTAATTACACACACACACACACACGCGCACGCACCCATCTCAGTATGACACTTTGGAAAAGAACGCTGAGCTTGGTAAGGCCAGCAAAATGTATTCTTGACTTCTACAAAGACGTCTTATATACAGCAATTTTATATTTTATGATTTCCATGTGTTCAGTTTAATACAATGATGATAAGAACAAAATATTTTATTAGCATTCTGTTGGGTTTGAACGGGGTTTAGTAAGGGTTAAAATGAACTTAACAGGGGTTTAATAATGGGCTAGGTGTCTCATTTAGGATGTAACACTATTGCAGTGTACCCTTAATGACATTCCTATGAATTTCAACCTGGAAGAAAAAAAAATAGAAAGTGTATCTATGTGTGACTTTGTATAATGATGTGAGGATATTGTGGGCTAGAAAGCTACACCATCCTACATGGCTCCTCTCTCCCCCTTTTCCCCATCCATTCCTATAAACACCACCCAGGTTGCTTGGTGGCTAATTCTCTTCATGCAGGGAATGTAGTCTGGTGGTCCTTGTTCATGTCGCATGTCTGGTTTCATGTCTGGTACACCTAGGCTCTTGTTAGCATTGACATTATTTGTTTTCATTGGCATGCCCATTGGGAACTTCATGCCCTGTGTGTATTAGCACTTGGCACTGTAGTTAGTTAGTAGCGCTGTCTATTTGCACTCTGTTCAGTTCTAACACTTTAGCTGCTAGTTTTAGCTTATTGTTTGGAGATTTCACATTGTCCATTAGCACTTGAATTTTATTTGTCAGCACGTTAGCTGTTCCTGTTCCTGGTTACAAATTGTTAGTTGAGATTTTCTCTTTGTCTAGCTTGTAGTCTTTTGTCTCTGTGCTGATTTTTTTGTTTAAATTAACCTAGTCTTTGAGTTTCTGTATGTTTCTGCATGCCCGTCTGTTGCGTGCTCCTGTGGCAGAGTTTGTTAGTATTACATTTGTCTATCTGTATTCATCATTTCATCTCTGTATCTGATGCAAATAAAATCCATGCAGTTCCACCTACGTCCATCTCTGTCTTGACATTGATGATCCTGTTCCATGACAATAGTAGTCTATGCCTTATCAGGATCTGAGTAACAAATAAGTCAACAGAACAAGGTACAAATACTTGTACAAGGTTTATTTACTCAAAAATACCAGATCATTAGGACAGTATAACAGGCACACCACAATACAAGGCTAGTGTTTAGTGCTAGCTAGGCAGCAGAGGCAAACTAATAGGCTATGGGCTAACAAGATACTTTGGGCTAAAGGCTGATAGGTTGCTAAAGTGACTCTGTGTACCAGACTAGACAACTGCAAAATGCATATTATGAGGACTGAATATTGTTATATCCATATTTTATTCAATATTTTGTTTGTGTACACTATTGATTTATTTGCTATAGTTTTTTTCTATTTTGAGAAAACAGAATATTATTAATATTTATTGTATTCCGTTTAATTGGTCTAAATTGTCTATATTATTATATTTGAATTATTATATTTTCTTTTAATATTTTTCTCTCTCAGTTTTTATTTACCTTATGTTTATTTAAACAATTAACCTTATTACTTAGTACTTTATAACATCTAGTTCACTCAAGTAGAATGGGTCTCTTTTTAAGTCTTGGCCCTTCGAAGGTTTCTTTTCTTATAATGTTAAGAAAGTTTTTTTATTGCCACTGTCACCCTAGACTTTCACAATTAATACTTGGGCCTAAATAATACAACTTGTAAAGTTGCTCTGAGACAATAAAGCACAAAAAAGCACTATTGAAATAAATCTGACTTTAAAGGCTAACAGGAAAATCGAGTCAGTTAGATAGGTCTCCTTCCTGAGTCTCTCAGACATTGACGCGTTTCACAGTGCCAGTGTTCTACACTTTGTGTTATGGCTTTGTGTGATAGTATGATTGGTGGTATATTGGGTTGTAAAGCAGTGCTGGTGTGGGTGATTCTGCGTTAGTGTCTGTTACAGTTAATGACCCTCAGAACTAGCTGACTAAGGTTACAATTTTCACGACTCAGCACTATATACGTTTATGGACAATGAGAGTCAAATGTATCCTGCCGTTCATGCATTAGAGCCTGTTATTTGGGTTATTTATTAGATGCTTGTTCAGATTATAGGTAGGATCTCTCATATGGGTATGTGGACTGAAACTCTATACCTCTGGTTTATAGGGCTCAGTGGACATGGTTCGCACCACGTTTTGCACCAGATAGATAAATACATCTTAAGACAGCGCAGCTGAGTGATTAAAGTTTTCGACTACTAATCAGAAGGTTGTCCTTTTTTTCGTTGGCCTATCAAACCTCCACTGCTAAAGAGTTTACCCAGGACACTCACTCTTTCGGCAGTTTCCATCCCTGCGGAGACAAAGAGTGAGAGCCTTAAAGACTCACACCAAATGCCACTCTCACAGCTTCTTTCCCACTGCCATCATCATGCTAATCATGCACCCTTCTCACATACCTCCCAGTTAGACTGTGTACACACTTTATTACTCACGCTACACGTGCTTCACAACTCTAAAGACTATATTCAGTTCACACATTCAGAGCACATTTAAGTTTACATACTTACTTTAATATTTAATATAAGCTAACATTGCATTTATATTTGCTTCTAGCTACATATATTGTGGATATGTTCCTCACGCCACTGCTCGATCTGCACTAATTATACTTCTTGTCATATTTGTAACATTCAGCACATCTTTTTATATAGTCTTTTTTATTAGATCTAATTTCTCTGTTTAGATTAGTTTTAACTTGTTAACTAGTTTTACTTGGCGAATAAATGATTCTGATTCTGACTTGAACAAAGGCCGTAACCTTCAACTGCTTAGATCAGTCCTAAATCAATCTGCCAAATGCTGTGAGCTTAAACATTAACAGTATTAATATCCCTCTATGCTTCTTATATACCAATTTCCATACCTCACCTACTATAATGCTATCCTTTTATCAGATTGCTTTCTCCTTTTTCATATCTCACACACCTTCCAGCTTTGTTCTCGTTCATTGCCCTATATACTGCCTCCTCCTTCCTACTTTCCACTTCATTTACGCCCCATGGCTCACCTGAGATTAATGCTGGCTATCTCTGATTACCGTAATTAGCCCCATCCTGCTGGTCCTCTGCTTCTGGCCCAGCATCCCCGCTGGTATGGAGGAAGCGTCCATCCAGAATCTCACCCTCCATTCATTTCACTCAAGCTGCAGACGGGGCCTGCGGGAAAGGGGGACACTCCAATTCATTCCAAGAGCACAGATGTCTCTGCTATAGTTGGTGCATTTTAATCCAGCCACTCAGATGAGCAAGGATGTGTTAATGTTACATTACATTACATTACAGTGTTGTTCTGGTTTCATTCCAGCACTACTGTCATGAAATGAATTGGGGTAGAAGTGTTTAAAAACGGGCTTGGCAACCCTAAGAGCTAAGTCATTCTTCCATCTTCAGTACCTGCTTTTCCTGAAAAGAAGGTGTCAAAATACTCTGGACAGGCTAAAAGATTGTCACTAAAAGGGTGTCTCACACACTTAACGTTTTACAATTACTGACACAAGGGGAAATAAAGTCCACTTGCAAGGATCATTTTGGAAGGTGGGAGGCACACAGATGGAAGCAACACAAACTGGCCACTTTTTAAGGTACACCTGTTTAACTGCTTGTTAATGTAAATATTTATTTAACTTAATGCATTTTAAATGGCAATTTAACTAACTTTGAATGCATGGTTGTTGGTGCTAGACAGGTTAGTCCAACTCCTAATAGGAATTTCACACTCACTCGTGTCAACGGAGGATGGTCTGAAAAAGAGCCACTTGCAGAAATGCACTTATCAGGATATATATTAAACAATATATAGAATCGTAGGGTCAAAATTTGGCAAAACATCATGTAAGCATCTTCCCTTGTATCTGCAGTTCTGAAAGATGGTGGTGTAATGGTGTGGGAGAAGGCCCCTTAATACCAATTAAGTATTGGATCAGGCCCACAGGTAGCACAGCTGTAGTAGCTCCAGCACCTGGTACTCTTGCTGACCATTTTTATCCCTTTATGACCACAGTGTACCATCTACTGATAACACACCATGCCACTCAAATAATCTCAAACTTTTTTTTAACATGACAATGAGTTTACTGTACTCAGATGGCCTCCACAGTCACCAGATCTCAGTACAATAGTTAGAAGACCTTCAGGATGTGGTGTAACAGGAGAGTCGCATCATGGGTATATAAATTATATACCTAATCACTATTAATCTATCCACTAAAAAGTGGTAAACAAGTTTCTTGGCTGATACCTTCCGAAAAGACCATTCCGGAACAAACTTTTTCAGACTGTAAGGGTCAACTTGGCCACCTGATGAAGCTGCCAGATGCTTATATTGCTCAAATGTAAATGAAGTGCACACTACATACTGTACATACCACTGCAACCTACAGAAGCTGTTGTTTCTGATTTTTTGTTATTTATAGGGCATACAAATGTCCTGTATTTTCTGATGGTATTCTATCAAAAACAGTAATTGGAAATTATGTATGATAATTTTATTGTTACCAAAATAATTTTGTGTATAACCTAATAGTGGCCTAAGACTTTTGGATTTCAGATGCTGCATTTTTTTCACTCTTAACAAAGCCACAAGTCAGCCAGACTGAAATCTGATTATGCTGTATCCTGGATAATATGTAAATCAGCTCTTAATAACTGTGTTATTTACAATTTTATTTTCAAAACACAGTTGTTGCATCAAATGCCAAGATTTTAAATTTGTATTTTAATTTACTTAAGCTAAGAGGAAGGAGCCAAATACAGAATTAGAGTTTTAGAAGTCCAGATTTCTAATAAAAATTATTACTTTTCTTGCATCCACCAAGTATGCATATCATCTGTATTTTTTGGAAGGCCATTAGGGGATGGATGTCCAAGGATCACATGTGGTATGTTTTATAATACTGGTAATCAGATGTATCTGGGAGATATAAAACCGCGTCTGTGGTTTGGAAGAAAGAGCAAGTTGCTCTTATTAGTTCTTACTATGGAGCTGGGTAAAAGCCTGGGGTGATCTTGCATTGTAAGGGTGTGATGTTGGAATGTAGTGGTTCTGTGGTTCTGTTCTGTTTAGGTGAATAGGTAAAGGTCTTATGTTGCAGAACCGCAAGGCCCTTAAATGTTCAGTTGTATTGTACCTTGAACAAGACATAATTTTTATATGGATTACCCCTATCCATATACAGTCCTGATGTTCAGGAGACATTAACATTAAACAACTTACTGTGTACAAGGTCTAAAATGACTACATTTTCTAGAAGTAGTGCTCCATTTGACACAGGGTTTTTCACAGCCATTTAATCAGATGCATCTGCTCAACTGCACCTTAACGCAAATGTCCAATCAACCAGGCACATGGCAGTAACCCAGTGTATTTATGTATGTAGACATGGTCAAGATGACCTGCTGAGGTTCAAACTAAGAATCAGAATGGGGGAGCAAGTTTATTTAAGTGACTTGGTATGTTATACAGGCTGGTCTGAGTATTTCAAAAACTGCTGAGTTTAATGCACAGTAATTTGAACGGTTTGCTGAGATTAGTCCAAAAAAAGAAAAAGTATCCAATGAAGGTAGGTCTCTGGGTAAAATTGCCTTGTTGATGCAAGAGGTAAGGGGAGAATGGCCAGACTGAAACGATCTGATAGAATGGCAGATCTGTGGGTGAAATTGCCTTGTTGATGCAAGAGGTCAGGGGAGAATGGCCAGACTGAAACAATCTGATAGAAAGGCAACAGAAACATAAATAACCAAATCAGTACAACCAAAGTATGCAGCACGTCAAACCTTGAAGCAGCTATGTTTCAGCAGTGGACAGCAACATGTGGTACCACTCCTGTCAACGCAAGTATTTTCTTGGCATTGTTTAAATGCACAGCCTACAAGAGTATTGTTGCTGATCATGTCAGTCCCTTAATTACCACAATGTACCATCTTCAATGCACCATGTCACAAAGCTTAAATCATCTCAAACTGGTTTCTTGCCATTCATGCCATTAGGTCCCTGTCCTCAAATGACCTCTACAGTCCCAAAACCTTAATTCTATAGAACTCCTGTGGGATGTGGTGAAACGGGAGATTTACATCATGAATGTGCAGCTGATAAATCTATAGCAACTGCGTTTTGCTGGCATGTCATGGTCCAAAATCTCTACAGAATGTTTCCAGCACTATCTATACCACAAATAAGTAAGGCAGTTCTGACGGTGAATGAGGAACCAACTACTAGCAAGGTGTACCTAATAAAGTGGCTGGTAAATGTATATAATGTAGCACTGTCACACAGTGCTACTTACACTGTGTGCTACAGCTGCGTCAAGTAGTCTTAACCAGTCCTAACACCAATTGCTATGTTAAAAACAATAAGGAATGAAACAGAATACCAATTAAAAGTGCAGTGTTGAAGAGATACAATGCAAATAATGGCCAGGTGCTCATGTACAATTGTACAGTTCTCATTAAAAATGATTTGAGATTATTTCCCTGTAAGAAAAAGAGCAGCTACTTGTGTTTTGTATACTGCTTCCCTGCATTTGTGGGTTTAATGACTAGCATGATCATCCAGCATGGGATACTGGGATGGCAAAACAACATATTTTTGTCTTTTAACAAGGCCTTCTTTGGATAATGTGAACTACACTTCTTAAACAGCTAATCTATAGATATTGTGCAGTTTATTGCAACATATTTTATCTGCCTTATAGCATTGTACAGCCAAGACCCATTCAAATTCAGTGTAGAAAATGTCAAATATTTGTAATCAAACCAACCTAAATTGGAATAGTTTCCAGTGTTCCACTCCAGAGATATTCCCAAAATAGAAATATCTCCACTCTGATAAAATGTTGCATCAAAGCCTATTTGAACTAGAACTGGGACACTGGCTGATGTAACCACAAATCCTAGAACTAAGGAGAAACATTAAGTATTTGGTTTGAAATCCACCTATATAAACGCAGTTACAATGTTTTGCTTTGGTATTATTGATTCTTCTTCTTCTTTCTCATTCTTTTTTCCTTTTATGCAGGTATCAGTGTGCTAAATGTGCAAGGACCAAAATAAGCGACCGCATCAATGAGGTAACATGGGAGAACTTGGTTAGATAGAAAACCAGGACAACTCATGAATTTTAAATGAGTTGCAGTCTGACTGGACAAGCATATGAGTGGTCACCGTCAAGAGAAATAGTTGATTTCTCCACATGTAAAGGAATTAGCATTAGGTTAGCAGCATGAGTGGGGAATCTGGTAGCTGAGTGTGGACCTGGCTGGATACAAATATAGGTAATACAAATGTATTTAAATAATGGGATGTTCTCCAGGTTTGCCAAAACAGGTACACACCAAGGTAACCTGGTAGTTCAGTGTAACCAGTGTAGCAATGGAAGGATAACTTAACAATTGATTATCAGTAGAAAGAAAAGGACCCAGCACTGAACATTGTGGGACTCCACTTATAGGGCTCACATATGTAAAATGACCTCTATGCATGACTGTCCTTAATATAGCCATGCCTCCAGGCAGGACGTGTCATCACCATGTTAAACCTGGGAGTTCACGTCTGGAAAGGATGGACAGTAGAGTCAAGGGTTGCCTGTACCGAAGGCTGATGAAAGGTCACGATTGTGCTTGTGCCACCAATAGAAAGACTCTCAGAAGCTACTTTTGGGAGGTGCACCCCTTGGTAAGAGATAGCTGACTTCTAGACATGCCTTCCCATTACACTCAAAGACATTTTGACAAATTGACAGACTTGTTGGGAGCACATCATTGTTGGGAGCAGTGGTTCCATGATTCCACACAGAAACGGTAAATAGGCTCCGGATGGCACAGACAGACCACCAGTAGAAAGTACTGAAAGTACTTTCGGCAAGCATGAGTAGCTCTCACAGTCTATGTCCTGACCATTTTTCAGGTGCTTAGCAGACATTTGTTGTCACAGTAACCAAAGCAGAGCTTCCAACTGGCATTTTTCAGCAGGTTAACGCTCCCTTAACGAGCAGCAATGGATTCCCAGGAACGTCGCCACTAGATTTCTACACTTTATTG
>JAUZSU010007437.1:0-22923 GCA_034780255.1 Parotocinclus maculicauda
CACACATTTGAGCACTTGTGTAAAGGAATTTTGGCTATATATATATATATATATATATATATACACACACATACACACACACACACACAAGTGCTCAATTACTCTTTGATAATATACGGTACCTGAGTATATATGAATGTATATTTATATATGTATATTTATATTATTTATATATGTATATATATATATATATGTATATATATATATATAGCCAAAATTGGGTCCAGAATTTCCTTTACACAAGTGCTCAATAACGTTTATAAAGATTGGAATAAAGATCAGTATCATGAAGTGACAATTACATTTAAAATATTTGCCTCCAATCGTCCACATTATGTTAAACATTGTCATTCTGCTACTGCTGAAACAATAAATATATTGGCGGCAATAGACTATTGCACAGTACCATAGGTGTAGGTTAGCACATGCTTGTACTTGAGGTACACAATGAGCCCCTGTTTTGTTTTGAACTGATCATGCAGTGTTAAAGGGTTGATGAGCGTACTTCAGGATGTACACCACCTGACAGCAATGTCATCCATGATTGGTTACTGATTGATCTGGGAGAAAATAATGCCCTTCCAGCAGGCCCAGGGCCAGATCTCTTGGACTTCTGGTGACAGGTAGCTTTGAAACTGTCACTCAGCAGTCTGTGATGACAAACATTGTGGACTACCATGTTGTGGACTCTTGGACCCCTAAAAACAATTGAACATGACCATTGTTCTACAATCCGTGCTCTTTAATTTTTAGTTCTTGTGACATGCTGTGTTACACTGCTTTATAGTGCAATGCTTTTCCCTATACAGGAGCTTGAAGATGTGAACAAATGGGGCCTTAATGTTTTCAAAGTCACAGAGTTCTCTGGCAACAGACCTTTAACAGTTATGATGCACACAATATTTCAGGTACAAACATTTTTGCTTCTGAGTGGATTTTCTAGTTGTACAAATTATTTTTAAGACCTTATCAAGCTCTAGTTTATAGACTCTGTTCACTACATTAAGTTTTTTTCCCCTGTGTAGGAGAGAGACTTATTAAAAACATTCAAAATTCCACTTGACACTTTTATAACGTATCTGATGACGTTAGAAGATCATTACCACAGTGATGTTGCCTACCACAACAACATCCACGCTGCCGACGTGACTCAGTCAACTCATGTGCTGCTATCCAGCCCTGCTCTTGAGGTACCATCACCACACACAGGAACATACACTCACACTAATACTAGGCAGGGCCTCCACTTGCTCTCAAAATGCAATCAAATCCTTCTGCCATAGATTTTACAAGACGTTAGAAACATTGAAATTGCGCTCCACACTGATATGAGTGCAGCTTGCAATTCGTGCCGATTTTTCAGGAACAAATTCATGCTGCCTCTCCATTCTACTACATCCCAAAGCTGTTCTATTGAATTTAGTCAGTGACTTGGAAAAGTCAAATCAGATTCATTTCTATAGCGCTTTTTATAGTAGAGCGTTGTCTCAAAACAGCTTTACAATATTGTTATCTTATAAGGCCAATCCCAAATTGAGCAAGCCTAGGGCAACAGTGGTAAGGAAAAACTCCCCTAAGCACTATAAGGGAGAAACCTTAGGAGGACCAAGACTCAAAAGGGACCCATCCTCCTTGGGTGGGTTAGATGTTAATTGTAAGAATTAAACTTATAGTAATAATAATACTAAGTAAATAATAACAGATACATAACATATTGAAGAGAAATGCAGAATGCTGAATACTTAATACAATACTCAAATAGGACGTGACCTTCTAATGATGACATGGAAATTTATTAGACAAGACTATGTTTTTCCAGTCTCAGTCAAGTCTCAAGACCAGTGCTTTTTGTTTTAGTTTACTCATGTGTGATAAATTGCTATAATAAACTCCATAATATGTTGTTTAAAAGACTTTTTTTTACTTTGGAATTTTCTAGCTTTTACCCCTTCATTCCAATATTCTGTTATTAAAAATGTGTCAAAATCAATCAGGCAATTTGGACATTATTTAGGGTATGTGAGGTGCAGTTGGCGCTAAATGTACATGACTATATTAGCATTACAACAATGTAGGTTTTGTTTTCTGAATTTTAATACCATGTTTTCAGTTTCTAGTACCAGAGGATGATTATTACGTTCTAGTGTTTGGTTTCTATAGTCTTTATGTTGTGGAGGTACCGGTGCATTAAATTACCTATAGAAAGTAATTTGTCGATTGTCAGATCCTCCAGAATTGGCTCCAACAGAAATTACTATAGGTCTGTGGTGGAATAATGGTTAAAGTACTGGACCGGAAGGTACAAGGTTCAAATCTCACCTTTGCTAAGCTGCCACTGTTGGGTCCTTGAGCAAAACCTTAACCTGCAACTGCTTGGATTTTAAGACTGTGAAAATCCATTCCAAACCCCTCTGAATAAGGGGCATCTGCTAAACGATGTACATGTAAGTAGCTGAAGCCATATCTAAAGAACCATATAAATATAATTTGAAGGCAGTTTGTCATGCAGGCAATGTGGCACTTTAATAAGCTGCAAATAACCATACTTAAATAGCATTGATGCTTAAATGAATCACACCCAATGCCTTCTACATTACATCACTTCATGATGATCCTTTAAAAGAAAGATCAGAAAACAACAATGTTTTTCTCATTGCTTTGTGTTTACATAATAATTAAGTAAATGGATAAATGAAAATCATGATGTACAGTACAACTGATTATTGTTTTTGATTAATTCTCAGTCAAACGTACATTCTTTGAGCAAATGCAATACAAAGTTATTCAAACTTTACCAATTTTATGGGGTGAGTTAAATTAGGTAAAACCTTATTTATGTTTAAGGGACACCCTATTACACCCTGTTACATGTTATCTGAGGCAAGTGATGGGTTCTGCTTATATCGGGCGGCACGATGGCTCGGTGGGTAGCAACAAACCAAATAAACAAACATATGCGCTTATACCAAGTGGCTGTCAAAGTGTACTAATATATAAGCTTTTGATGAAAGAAATAAAATCTGACCTCTATGGCATCTTATGGGATAAATCAGAAATTAATTTGGATTGAAGTTTCAATAGACTTCAAATTGCTGACTCTGATATATGTGACAGGTTTTTCATTTTCTTATCCTGGACATCCCATTACCCTCCTGTTTTCTTTCTCTTGTCTATATAGGCTGTTTTCACAGATCTAGAGATTCTTGCTGCCATATTTGCCAGCGCCATACATGATGTCGATCATCCTGGCGTCTCCAACCAGTTCCTCATTAACACTAGTAAGTCTTGCGCTCTCCTTTGCCGGCAGCTCAACACATCTCGCTGACAGAGTGAGAACGAGCTTATCAGTCAATATAATGTCAGCACGACCCATTATCTATTTGCAACTGCGCTTCTGGCTCTAAAAATAAACTCAGAGTTGAGCACAAGTTGACGATCTTATAATAGACGCCCTACAATTGTACCTTTGTAAAAAGTTCTGCTTTTTTTCTCAGCATAAATGAACTGTTGAAAATGTTATATAAGTTACAATAGAACATAAACATTGGACAGTTAAAGTAACTGAACCAGAATGGACATGCTATCAGTATGTTATAATGGAGGACTGTGGATTGTAGAAAGGTCATTCCAAATGCTTTATGATCATGTGTCAGGTCATTAGACGAGCTGAGTCTGCTATGTACCAAACAGAGCACGGTGAACTGATTAAGAGTGCTCTAAACATAATGGCCTAGGTGAAAAAAAAGGAACAAACACAAGACACTTTCAGTCTATACCAGATTTAAAGGACTGGAGCAAATTCAGGTTTAAACAGTATACAGTTTGATTTTTGATTGCTTAAGTGCAGATTCTCATTTGTGTAACTGCTTGTGCGCTCACTTGCTCGTTGGCTCAAGCTTGGACTAGATATTGCTCTAACTCGTACAAAAAAAGTCTCAAAACATATTAACCAAGTTCCTCGCGATTCTGTGGATGACTTTCCGCTGTTTATTTGTAACAACCTGTAAATTCCATTCAAAAGTGTGTGCCTGTCTTATTGTAAGTAGTACCTTTGTTGTAAGTAGTACTTCTACCTGTATAATCTCACTTACCTATAACTAGGGTCCTACTAAGTCCACAGGAAAATGTGCTTAATTCGAGGGGCATTGTTTTTAAAACATCACAGATTTTTTGGAGAAAAGTGCCATATAGAAGTCATTAAATAGGCCTTAAAATCGCAAAAGAAAGCATCAATGCATACTATAAGAATTGTAATAAGAGATAAATAAGGCTATGTGAGGAAGTCTGTGAATGAAAAGTGCACATGACTAAGCACAAACCTCCAGATCTTGTAACATTTTGAATTTCACAGCAGGGTGACTATTACATTGGAAAAGGCTCATTTCACGGTCCGTGCCACGATTTCTAGGACTGTAAATTGGGTAGATCCCTACCTATACCTGCATAAACTGGTTCACATTTAGTCTCCGTTTCCTCTGACTGATCTTCCATGTTGTTCGTAATGCTGCCTGTCGATGCATTTTTGGCTTCTGTCAAACAAAACTATCAGGTCCATCATACTCAAAGGGGTTGAAATGTTACTGTATTTCAATTCAATTCAATTCAATTGTATTTATATAGCGCTTTTTACAATGGTGCATTGTCTCAAAGCAGCATTTCCATAAATTGTTTATAAAATGTGGCATAGCTGTATTGCTGTATCGTTCTGGGTAAGCATAATTGTATAATTCAGAATGGAAGCCAGGTTGCTTAATAAGTAGTTAGCTTTATATCCTTTTTTTTGGATCATATGATCAAGCTTACCATATGCTGATCAGTTACGTTGACTTAAAAGACAGGCGGAACAGCCCCAGGGACCCAGTTTTGCAAGTCTGATAAATAGCCAAATATAAATGTAAACAAATAAACAATTCTGCAGTACTAAAATGACTGCTAGCAATTCATAATGTTTTAGCACAATTATTTACTTTCACTGTTTACATTTTACACTGGTCAAATTTGGGGGTCATCATTTGGGGGGAATCAGATAAACGACTTCTATGGGCTACAGTGGAAAGTGGTAGTGACCTCCCCTTACAATTGACTGAAGAAGTCTGAAGAAGCTAGATTAGGACTGGCCTTTTTGGAAGGGTAGCAACCAATAAGCCATTTTTTTTAGAACAGGAACAGGGTGAATAGGCTAAGATTAAGCTAAAGCTAATAAAGATTGGATTGAAGATCGATGGAAAAAGAGTATTATAAAGTGACCAATCCAAGTTTGAAAGTCCAATTTTCCAATTGGAAAAGTCTAATCACAATGTTATATATGGTCATTATCATATGGTTGTTATCATATGGTCGTCTTTGCTATAAAAAACAGAACGGTGGTCCAGGACTTTTGCACAGTACTGTACATAATACACTATAGATGTTAAAAAGTGTCATTTTGTGTCCTCTCCCTTGCTCTGTCACAGACTCTGAGCTAGCTCTTATGTATAATGACTCGTCTGTGTTGGAGAACCATCACCTGGCTGTGGGCTTTAAGCTGCTGCAGGAGGAGAACTGTGATATCTTCCAGAACCTCACCAAGAAACAGAGACAGTCTCTGCGTAAGATGGTCATCGACATTGTGAGTTATTCATTGAGTCATTAACCAAGAAGTCATTACTGATGCCATGTTTATGTGATGGCTTTCTTTATAACGTGATGTTTTCTTTTATCTGCAGGTGCTGGCAACAGACATGTCAAAGCACATGAATTTGCTGGCAGATCTGAAAACCATGGTGGAAACTAAAAAAGTGACCAGCTCTGGAGTGCTGCTGCTGGATAATTACTCAGACAGGATACAGGTACGTTATTCATACTGGAATGAACAACGTTAAACTGCAAAATGAAGGGCATTGTGCAAGGGCCAAGGAATTGCAGCTTGGATAGTAACTACTGTACTTTTCAAATTGTAGTCCAGATTATCAAAATATTAGATAATTTGTAAATACTTTTGTAATGGACAAAATACACGTTTTTTTGTTGTTTTGTTTTTTGCTGATAAACAACTTGCAGTTTAACTGAGCAGCTGAAGGTTTATGCGCTCTAGCTGGGACTTGAACTCGCATGCTTCGGATTAGTTGTCCATAGCTCGACCATTGCCTTTTTTTTTGTAAAAGCACTTTTCGTTTTCTACATTTACTACAATTCCAGAGGATTTTACAAATATATATTGATATGCATTACATTCCCCCCTTCGTATGCCTCACAGTGGTTTGGCCCACTGCCCACTGTTACCTGAACCTACATGTATTTTGTTTTATTCTGTTACAAGTGATAAATTGTAACAGAACAAAAACATTTGGTGGCATAATGTCCATAGCTTCTTAAAGACGAGTTCAGTAAGTAAATGTTTCATGCCATACTCACAGTGAACAACTAACCCCCTATACAGTGGGCCATCTACAGGGCATTCTTGGTATTACTTGTTGAGAATAATAAAGCTTGTAGCACGACCCCATATACATGGTCAAAAGTCACAGGACACTACGTAGCTTGTCATCCACAGTCCCGGTTTCTCTGAATTTGGTTATGAGGGATGTAAAAGTCCTGTGTGAAATTGGTGGATCTTTCTGAATGTTGGTTGTTGATGTCTGTTGCTATGGTACGGCAGCTCCGTTCCCCGGACATCAGAATCATTAATTCCATCTTTAGTTACCTGTGATAAACAACAAAAGTTTGGAACTTTCTGTGTTGATAACTTTTTAACCATTAGTGATATTACAAATCTCATTGTGCCAATCAATTCTGATCTTCTTTGATATGCTACATGACCACCTTCCTATTGGAAAATTTTGTCCTTGATCCAATATGGTGGCTTTTAAGATGCCGGCCATGTTCCGGATATAGCCTAAAGAATAAGCCCCCTCAATTATTACTTGCTGGGGTATAAAGATATGCCATTTTCCCTTTTGTTTCTAAAAATAAAAGGGTTTCCTGTGGTTTTTCACTCACCCTATACATTTAATATCATGGTAGTTTTGGTAGCACCTTTGGTGTTCCCCCTTCAGGAATTGGTCCCTTGATTACAGGTCTTTTATTAATGCAAGCTAATTTGTTATTTCAGTTTATATGCCACTCATTTCTCACTAAACACAATATTTTTGACTTTAATAATCTTGACCTTTGCTAAATGTTTACTACTGCACAGCAAAAACATTTTGACATGTTTCTCTGTTCTGTAAAATGTAAGAACTATAAGAACACTTTCATGTGGCTTTGCAAAACTAGACTTTTCTTGTCTGTAGACTTGTCTGATTTAGTTTCTAAAGCGTCCATATCCTGTAATAAGGAAGCTCAGTTTACATTTTGGCTGCTTATGTTTCAGGTGCTACAGAACATGGTACACTGTGCGGACCTCAGTAACCCCACAAAGCCACTACAGCTGTATCGCCAGTGGACGGACCGCATCATGGAGGAGTTCTTCAGCCAGGGAGACAGAGAGAGGGAGCGCGGAATGGAGATCAGCCCCATGTGTGACAAACACAACGCATCAGTTGAGAAATCCCAGGTAGGACAGATCAGACTTCTGTTTATGTTTTGAATCACCATATAATTGGGTTTTTGTGATAAAGTTTAAAATAGTGATGAGCAGAAGTAGTTGATTAATTGATTAGTAACAAACAAAAAAATTTACGGATTGGATTTCTTTGGCCTAATGCAAAAAAAAAAAAAAGTTTTATATATATATGTACTATAGCTGGCGAGTACAGCCCAGGAAAGCTGATTACTTTAATCTAACACAGAATTCTGAGTGGAAATTCATCATTAAAATAACACAAAATGACAAACCGCCTCAAGCCTAAACATGTTATGGTGGATCTTGACTCATCGACAGACAAAATACAAAACAGATTTTCTCAGATTATTTTGTTCTTAGGCTGTTGGTTAAACATTGGTGTCTGTAAAGTAGGCTACCCTTAGTGAGAGAGCTCCCTTAAAGAAAGGGTGAGTGCATGCACCCTATGATGTACTTTCTATGCTATGGGATTTATTTGCTATTGGAACTTATGTTAAGAACTAGACTGGCATTCTTTACATTCACAGGGGGCGGCACTTGTAATTGAAAAAAATTGAGAGATAACAGAAACTGGATCCTTTTGGCTCTTTTGGAGTTAGCTGTTGGTTAATAAGCTCTGCTATGATAGTATAGACTATATTTAACTCACTGGTTCATGGTACATTGAGTTTATGACGGATTTTTCTGAACATATCCTCAATGTAAATGAAAAATGGGGGGATTAACTCTGTACTTAACAAGCCTTCTGGAACATATTAACAATAAGAAATGTGGTGCCAATGTGCTTGTAAGAATAGCATACAAAATTTAGCGATACAAAATGGCAAATTGTGTGCTTTGTATGTATAAAAATTTTAATAAAAGAATCTTTAGTTTGCTGCAATTAAAATAAATCAGTAGTTTTAAATAATGACATTGTAACAGTTTCACCAAATAAAAAAACAATTGTTATCTAAAGTGTAAAGTGTAAAGTGTAAGTGTAAAACCTAATGTGATTAAAAACAATATAGTTCATTTAAAAATGCAATTGCAGAAACCATCGTCCCACTCCACGACGCACATTGACATTTTTGCATCTTTGCACCCTTTAACATCCCTGTACTAATATCAGTGTTTAAAAAAATCTATTATATATCCAAGTCCTGGTGAAGTATTACATTATATTTAACAACAAAGTGAAATCAGCCCCTTTGCTGTAAATCTAAACCCGCTGTACCTCTGCCTCCCTGCCGTTCCAGGTGGGCTTTATCGACTACATCGTCCACCCGCTGTGGGAGACGTGGGCTGACCTGGTGCACCCTGATGCCCAGGACATCCTGGACACGTTAGAGGACAACAGGGAGTGGTACCAGAGCACCATCCCACAGAGTCCGTCCCCTGCTCTGGACACGAGCACAGAGGGACGCCGCTCAAACACCCACGACAAGTTCCAGTTCGAGCTGACTCTGGAGGAGGACGGGGAGTCAGACACGGAGAAGGACAGCGGCAGCCCTCCAGATGAGGAGGAGGAGGAAGAGGATGAGGATGAGGAAGAGGAAGAGAACAGCTGTAGTGACTCAAAAACACTTTGCACACAGGACTCGGAGTGCACCGAGATCGCTCTGGATGAGCAAGTGGCAGAGGCTGAGGAGGTGGGAGAGGAGCAGAGGGAGGAAGAGGCTGAACTATCAGAACCCTGCGTTTTACAGGAACAAGAAGAAGAGGAGGAAGAAGAAGAAGAGGAGGAGGAGGAGCAGGACGAGCAGGACACTGCCAATACGTAACAGTATGAGTTAGCCCCCGGACTTCTTTTATACTAGAGATGAGAGCCGCTAATTTATGGTGAAGCTGTAGAGTTTTTTTATGTTCTGTCTGGTATATGTACTGTACATCCTCCTATTCATTTTCCACATCACCTGTCCTTTTTTAGCCTTGGCGAGTGCCGTATGAACCGTTTTTGTACTCAGGAAAGTCCTTTCAACTCACACTTTGATTCGCACATGACAGGCGGGCAAATGAACATACATATGTATTTTATTTATTTTTGTATCGTCTGTAATGACTAAGGTCATATCTAATAGACTAGAGCTTCATGTAGAATGCGATTTAGAATGCCAAAAAATCCCAGACCATCTGTCCTGTCACTACATTTGGTTCTTTTCATGGAGACACATGCAGCTGGTAGACATTCACAACAAAGTTATTTCTTCCTCGAAGCATAACACACTTTGCTTTGCTTAGCTAGATGAACTCATTACCAAAGTTATAGAAATGACTCATGGCACAAAATCAAATCTGTTTTACAATTGGCAACTGCCAAAGACTGTTTTTTTTTAAATTATTATTTCAGTTATAGGACTGTGGTGTCAGTATACATTCTTAAAGAAAAGAGTGCTCTGTTAAGTGCTTTTGTTTTGTTTCAATTTGTTTTTACCATCTTTCTTACATGGGCCTTAAGATTCTGTTGCCTGGCCAAGAAAAGAGCACAGTCCTTGCAGTGGACTAAAACAAAGGCTTCCTTTATTTAAACCAACATCAATTTGCCAAAAAGTGAGATCTTATTATTCTGGCAGACATTTGCAATCATTTTCTGTTCAGAAATCAATGGTGCCAAGAAATTGAATCCTAGATGACTTCCTAATGATCAGTATATGTGTTATGAAATGATAAGGGGATGCACTGATCTGGTACTGAATACTAGTGTCGTGTGTTAGATTCATTATCTTTGTAGTGCAGTGCTGCATTTTAGGCAGCAAATGAACATTTGGGTTTTGGACACGTCATGGACCTCGAGGAGCTTTAAGTGAGAAGATTTAAGCAGATAGCAGATTTAAGTTTCTAATATGATCCTGTTGTACAGGTTTGCACCGTTTGACGTCCGTGTGAAACGGGACGCTGAATAAGCACACACAGTAACTATCATAGCACATAGCTGTCATATAATCTGCAGTTCAGATTTTGCACAGCGTTTTATGTTAAATATTTATACGAATTAAAACATATGGAAGCACTTAGTACAGTATTTTGCAATGCAGTCATTCTTATCTCTGTCTTTTATCAAATTCGAAACAAAAATTGATATCGACAGTAGAACGATAACTTGATAATAATAATAATTTTCTCCTTTCTAGATTGCCATTCTGTGTTCTGTCAGCAGGTGTCGCAAGGGTTCTCTGATACAGTGGAACCTCGGAATTCGAATGCCTCTTCACTCTATTAACTCAGGCATAAAACTGTCTGATTGAAAGGGTTTTTTGGCCCACAAATTCCAACACAAATTTCAACTTCAAGCATGGACACCCTATATAGGATACTTAATGGTGCGACCTTTTTACCGTGTTGCACCTAAACCAGTCCAGCAAATTATATAATTTTTTATATTATAGTGTGGGCAGCACGGTGGCCCGGTGGGTAGCAGCCTGGGAGTCTGCATGTTCTCTCCGTGTCTGCATGTTTACTCCGGGTACTCCAGTTTCCTCCCACAGTCCAAAGACATGCGTGTTAGGTTAAATGGTGTCTCTAAAGGGACCCTTAGTGCGTGACTGTGTGTGCCCTCGTACGACCCTGTATGGATTAAGCGGAAGATAATGGATAGATGGATGGATGCATTTATGTGTATTACATCAGTCGCTTTTAGACAAGTGCGAAGTCATGTCTTGATTGACTATTATTATTGTTGTATTACATTGCGTTATTCATGCTTTTAATCATTAATCACATACAAGTATAAATGTAAAAAGTCATTTGGAGGTCGAGAACGAAAAATGAAAAAATTAGATTCTGACTTCAAACAAATCAGAGTTTTTAATAGCCTTCTGGAAACAGCTCTATCCGTACAAAGAGATGTTGATTGGAAGTGGCGTTAAAGAGTGCAAACCTGTACTGATACGACATGATCTTGCATACCTATGAAAATATGACTGACTAACCCAACTGTCCTAAATCCTGCTGCTTTCACACATGCTATTTTGCACAACATGGCAAGAAACAAGGGTGTTTCATGTGTCATGATTATCAGGACATTATCCAGATACTCCATATTAAAATGCATTTATATTCTAATGTAAGTAACTGTGCAAAAGTCTTGGCCACCATTAGATTAGATGCACCATTATTTTAGCAACAGTATAATGATCATATCATTATTTGTCAGTATCTTTGTTAGAATACAACCAGAACATACAGGAAAATGTTAGTAATGCAGTGTAGAGTTCGCCAACACTTGAGCAATGGCAGCTACATCAGGATGACCCTTTTACAGTTAAACAAGATTGATCAGGAATGGTCTCTTTGGAAGCTTAAGACAAGACAAGAAAGCACTTCATTGGCAGGGGAACAGGGTGAAAAGGCTAAGATATGCATAAAAGATTGGAATGAAGATCAGTGGAAAAGAGAATTAACTCGTTTAACATATATTGCGGCTGTACAATTGCTAAAACAACAAACCAAATGGTGGCCTAAGACTTTTGCACGCTACTGTATGGCAGATTCAAAGCTCAATACTTAAACTGTTTGAGTAACGATCTTGTTTGTGAACACAAAATCACTATTATATTTTGCACAACACTCAGAGAGAAGGTCAGCAAATGTCAGGATGGCAGAGGCGGATATTATTTAAATTACAATTCCTTCATTTTCTTTAAAGTTTCACATACTAAGTTTTTCTAAAATCATTTTGGTTTATGGTTAGTTTGCAATATTATTATTATTTTTTTATTATTATTATTTCATTTATTTGTAGTTTATTTAATTAATTTATTCATACACTAAACAATTTGAACAATAAGTACTTACCTGCACAAACTTTGAACACCACATAAAAAAAGATGTTTCAATGTTTCAATCATTATATGTTTATATTAGAATGCTGGGTTGCAAATGAAAGAAACCGGTGCTCCCGGTTTGACGATGGTTTTATTTGCATTTTTTTTACTTTATGGTGGAAATCACACACACACAAATACCAAAAAAAAAACAGCTCCAGACCAGACGTGTTACATATTTACATGATCTTTTGTTGAAGACCAACACTTTCAAACTATCACTAACTTTTTAGTCCAAATTCTCCAATCAAACACCATGCTCTAAAGATAGCACAAGCTAATTTCTAACTGAATGTAAAAATGTTGATGAGTGAGCTTAATTAATATCATTATAGTTACAAATAACTGCGACTATCCCAGTTGCCAATTTAGGCTATATGGTAATTACATAATCATAGTGAAAAAATCTGTAATGGTTCTTCCTGACAGACTTTACATCACGATAATATTGTTTATCACAATAATTCTTCTGACTACAATCATTTAATGGTTCAATTTGATCATCGGCCCAGTCCTAACGTCAGTATTGGATCAGGATCCTGTATTGACTGTTAACGGCAAAAACTGGATCAGTGCATCTCTAGTGGTTACAAACCGACGGCCAGTACGCACATGTCTGTATCTTTTGCTCTTCTTCATCACCTGCAGTTCAGTAAACCCATCCCAGGACTGAAAGCCTCATTACTGGGTCAGAATGTACATCGATTATCATTTTACATTTGTGAAGATTTTACCATTGCCAAACGTTTGCACTTATTTGGATGCCGTCCAGATCTCTGCCAACCACCTGCTGCAAAAAGTCCAATAATTTTTTTTTCCAATAATGATACTGCTTTTTATTTGATTTGATTTGATTTGATTTGATTTTAAGGTCCTTGTGTGCTTGTAGCATTACGAAGTATACGAGTTAAAACTGTAGCACCAGACAGCTTAAGAGCATACCTAAGTACATTTTGATCATGGATGCAGTAACTGTATGTAATCAAATGTAAAAACCCTGCCTTTAGTAACGGCCCTTTCATAATTGTTTTTTTTTTTTTTTTATTCTCAGCTCATTGGCTTTTCATTCACTTAAGCTCACCCTGTTACCTTACAATTTTAGTGCTTTCTCATTTCTGTGAGTTTTACATGTATTTATTGTGCTGTACAGTACATACTGTAGTTCTAAACATGTTGTAAATTATTATATCATCCCTAATGGTGATGGTGTTGCTGTATTATGGAACTCTTATTGAGAGAATGTTTATTATTCTTATACAGTATCTTAAGAACCCATCTATAAAATCTCCTATGAGATTGTTTGGTGTGGAAGGGCGGAGAAATCCAAATTATCCTTTATTTTTCAGTTTCTTTCTTTCAAGAAATAGCAGTCCCTTGGCCAGAGGGTTGTGCCTTAACAAACTCTGAGTTTATCTTCTTGCTGCACTAAAGAAAAAAAAACTACTGGCTGGAAATTGACCGTAACGTTTTACGATTTTTCTTTCTCTTACGTGTAAGGGATAAGTATTGTTGTCTGTGAATGAAAGAGGCCAGTATGGGGAACCGTTTGTGTCTGAAGGTATGATGCTACATTTGACAGCACACTGTAATGCTGTGTTTATTCTTTTCTTTTTGACATGTTTATATGAGCTGTCCACGTATGTGCTAAACTAGAGAAATATGAATGTGTGCCAAAGCAGAATAGAAAAGCTCTAGCTCTGTGTAACTTGTTTTTCATTTAGACTGACTGGATTTTCAGTCTGTGTTGCATTAATGTAACTGAAACGACATGTTAGATCATCTCGGGCACAGTTTTTACTGACATCTGTGTGACATGCAATATGAAAAAAAGAAAACACTGCATTTCCATGGGGGACATTAGGCTTTTTTATTTTGGATAACGGATGGAATGTCTTTATAATCTTGCATCAGAGAATAATTTTGACACATATACTGTAGATTCCTAATTGCCCGAAATGGATAGAATCAGTGGCTCTTAACCTTTTTTGTGTCACATCATCTTTTTACATCATCAGAATAAACAAAAAGAACATATTTAGGGATAACTATTTTTTGTTACATGACTTGAATGCCAACTTCTCTGGAGGTTTCACAAAGATAACGTAGTTGTTTAATGGATTCCTTATTTATGGCAGTCTATTGGATAGAACTGTAGAAATACAACTTGTAAAAAAGGTTAAAATCAAATAAAAATGTTTTATATGCACCAGAATAAATGACAGCATGGGATGACTCTGCACTTCTATGTCTCATCTGTTGGCTTAGCAGTTTCTATACTTGCACACCTCTCATTATACGCTGCTCTCTAAATGAGAGGATATTTTAAAATGAATATGAAGCCATTAAAAATAGAAGCATTTGATTTTATTTTTATTAAACAAGATAATCAGAAAAGCAAATGAAAAGTAAAAGAAAGTTGTTTGATTATTCAAATGAGAAGCAAAATCAATTATGGTGATTGAGGAGGTGATATGTTCATGGAGATGAACAGAAGCATGTTAAACTGGATCGGAGTGCCCCCACATTAACTGTTCAGTAAGGTGTATGGTCACCCAAGACTGCACATGGACAGGGTCTGTGGTGGCCTAGTGGTTAAGGTACTGGATTATTGAGCAGAAAGTCCAGGGTTCAAATCCTGCCCCTACCAAGCTACCACAAACGAGTCCCTGAGCAAGGCCCTTAACCCAAAATTGCTTGAATTGTAAGTCTATATGAATTGTAAGTCGCTCTGGATTAGGGGTGCCTGCTAAATAATGTAAAATGTGAAAATGACAGGATCAGATTGTCCAGTTCTTGTGGGATCCTCTATATATTCATTTTGAAATATCCCATAATATTTGTGAGCAGCATAGTTTAGTTTAGTATAATGTTCCGTTTTTATTTTATTTTAGTCAGCATATAAAGTTCTGTGAAAATTGTAACTCGTTTACTACAAGTACAACAATTTTAAATAACCGGAAGAAATTTCCTTAACTACAAGTTCAAATTACCTACAAAAAAAGTACTGAAGCAAAACGGAAAAAAAAGGTTACAGAGATTAAGTAAAACTAAGAATGGTAAATGAACCCACAGTATAGCTAATTAGTATGAATTAATGTAATCCACTAACTTAAAACTTGGTGTGAAACAAACGTTAAAGGTTTAAAACTAAAGAAGCTTTCCAAGTACAAGTTACAGTAACCCAGGAGAAATTTACCAAAGTAAAAGCAGAAAATCATGTATGGTAAACCAACTTAGGTAAAATAATCCAAGGGAAAATGAATCAAGTCAAATTTAAATATTACCCTAGTAGAAGCTATTCCAGTAAATGTCAAAATAACCCACAAAGAAAGTTTAACCCATGAAAAAAGTTAAAGTAACATAAAAGCTACAGATACTCGGGTAAAAAGAGACTCCTAGGGCAGTTTAAAAGAGCAAATCAATCCAAGTAACCAACAAGAAACCTACTTAAAACAAGAAGCATTCTGGTAAGTAATTTTAAGTAAAAGTTAGAATACATGCAATTGAGCTACTAAAACATTATTTACTAATAAAGTTCAAGCTAAACTAACCAATGAGTATAATAATTTTAAACTTAAAATATGCCATATGGTGAGTTCAAAATTCTGAGCACCTTTCTAGGTATTTCATGAGGTTTTTGTAAGATCCTAGAATAGAATAAACTTTTTAATATGATGTTAAAATTAGCAGACATATAGCTATCTTTGCTTCGGGCTAAATTATTAAGAAGTCTATTAACACAATGAAGTGACTCACCGGTGTTACTGCGTGTTGGTTAAAAACAGGATGATCATCGATTCCTCCTGCATAAAAATTTGAGCAGTGATTCAGTAAGATTTGATTGACATTATAAATGGTGATAATCACCAATAACGTTGTATAATATAAAATAATCTGTTGTAACTTACGTCTTAAGTTAATGGTCAAATATAGGTTAAGAAAATGCCTATTTACAGAGCTACCGTTTGTGAAATTAACAAGTGAAACGGAATCGAATCAGGATTTTAAAAGCAGGTAAACAAAGAATTAATTATTTTCTGGGGTTTTTTCTCACAAAAAGTAGGGGAAACTTCCAAATGAAATCTCCCATAATTAAAATTCCCCTAACTTTTAGTGTATATAGTATAAGAAAACACTATTTTGCATAAACTATATAGTATACTATAGACTTAGTATACTATATAACAATATTGGCAAATACACTCAATGCAGCTTTATTTAAAACTCACCCAAGAGCTATAAAAAAGTTCTTAGAAATGCTAGCAATGGTGCTAAGGTTTAGTGACACATTTGAACACATCCAGAATAATTTCCCTCCATCGTTTGGACATTAGAAGACGATGTGCTGCCAAGGATTTCCCACTGAGGACTTTTTTTATAATCTATTTTGTTTTATAATTTAGTTTATTTATTTTATGACTAATTTAAATTTTATTATTGTTTTGGTATTAATTTAAATAGTTTTTTTTTTACCAAATTTTGCTATAATTTAATATACTTTTAAGTATTTATTTAATTAACATCTAGGCCACCCATGGAGAATTGGTCCTCTGTTGAGTCTTGGTCCACCCAAGGTTTCTTCCTGCCACTTTCAGGGAGTTTTTCCTTTCCACTGTCGCCCTGGGCTTGCTTAATTTCAGTTTGGCCTTTTAAGCTAATATAAGATTGTAAAGCTGCTTTGAGAAAATGCTCCATTGTAAAAAGTGCTATATAAATACATTTGAATTTAATTAATTTCGAAATAGCCCCTACTTTTTGTGAGCAGTATAGAATTTGCTAATAAATGATATTAATAAATAAAATAATACACAAGCTATGGAAACCTGTCCATCACAGGTCTGGTAAGTGTCACTCTGTTTTGCATGATGTGGTTCAATATGCTAGCCCACCACCAGTGACCTGAGCTTGAGTCCAGGACATATTTACCAGATGAATCAAGAGTCAAAGAATCACCCCGCAGTGACAGCGAACTCTACCGAACCCTGCAATGGACAGACATCCCATTCAGGTGCTCTTTTGCCCATGACCTTTGTTCACAGGGATAGACACCAGAGCTGTCACAACCCTGACTATAAAGAAAGCAGAATTAAAACATGAAAAACCCCTGGTGTGCACGTTATAGGTTTCAAGGCCACATTTATTGGTCAGTTATTACAGTCCATATTCTAATGCGCATTATATAACCAGAAAACTAATAAGCAAACAGCATTCATTTGTTAGGTTAAGAAACCAAGGCTGAACAGTTATAAAGGTACATTAGGTAGAAAAAAGGCAATACACATTTTCCC
The DNA here is from genome assembly GCA_034780255.1 of Parotocinclus maculicauda. Taxonomy (NCBI): domain Eukaryota; kingdom Metazoa; phylum Chordata; class Actinopteri; order Siluriformes; family Loricariidae; genus Parotocinclus; species Parotocinclus maculicauda. The sequence goes on from JAUZSU010007437.1 coordinate 17,634, forward strand.
CTGAGACACGTGGGAATAAGCACAGCTGCAGATATCGGTTCATGGCTTCTTCTCTAAAACCACACAGACAGGATATTGCACAGTTTAGAAGATATACTGGGACTATGGAAACCTTGATGCATAAGATAAAGCCTTTACACAAACAATAATGGCTTCAGACAGGTACATTTGGCACAACGTCACCTTACCCTACAGGTAGCATTTCCAGGCTTTCCCAAAAATAAATAGCAGTCTAAGCACTTACAACTGAAAATCCTAGAGTCAAGGATTACTCTTTATCTAGAAAACTGGTCCTAATGTTTCCAAAGCCTCCTTTAACAGGCCTGGCATTTGGTGATATAGTTTGTCTTTAGGAGTTTGGCATCAGCACAGGAAATACATATGCACAGCACTAGAGCTAACAGCTACAGTCTGACTGCTGAGGCGGTGTGGGCATGTCGCTCAGTTTGGTTGTGGGTGTTCCGGTGGTTAAAGCGGGGTCGCTGTCAAGACTGTCAGCCATTTTATCACAGATAATGTCCACCAGGCGCTCAAAAGTCTGCTTGACGTTGATGTTGTCCTTGGCGCTGGTCTCAAAGAACTCAAAACCTTTGAAAGAGAAGCTAACGTTAACTCAAAATTCATTTCAATTTTTATTTCAAAAAGGCAAAATTGGATCTCATTGACAAAAAAACTAATGCACCAAGGTAGAAATGTCAGACTGCTGCAAAACTCGGCGTGCAGTTTTGTCTCAGGTACGTAAATGATTGCAGGTGTGGTCTGATTAGACAATGGGTCTTGCCACAAGAGGGCATAAAACATTTTTAAAGGCTACTTTTGGACAGTGTTTTGTTGTTTGTTTACTTGGTTTACTTAAAGTCAGTAGGCATTTCAGCAACACGCATCTACACACAAGTTTATGTCAGAACATATATACATATATATATATATCAATGCCAATTTAAAGTAATCAATGAACCTAACACACATGTCATGGAGTACCCAGAGTAAACACAGAGTACCCAGGCTGTACCACCCTGGGATTAAACCCAGGACCTTCTTGCTGCTAGGCAGCAGTGCTACCCACCAAGCCACCATGCCACCCTTTGGGTAGTTTACCGCTTGGTGTGATATTGATGACTGATACACAACATATGCCTCTTGTATTGCCTCTCATATTTGGACTTCCAACTGGATTTTTTAGCAGGATTATGCTCATCTACACACACCAAGGACTTCGCAGTAATACTTATGTACACAGCTCACAAGATAAAGAGATATTTTATTGGGGATATTTAATGATTAAGTGTTTATGAGATTATGAGCAGTATGTATCATCATTACATTCTCACATATCACGTTTAATTTGATTCCGAAAACTTTTTCTTGGTGACTTTTTTTTGTTGATGAGTACATTCTATGTTTTATTCCCAGTTACTAGACACAGAACAGCATTTTTTCTTACCCAGTTGTTCAGCCAGCAGTCGTCCACTATCCACAGATACAATCCTCTCCTCCTCCATGTCACATTTGTTTCCAACCAGGACCACCTGCGCATTGTCCCACGAGTATGTCTTTATCTGAGTTGACCTGAAAGCACACATAGCGAGCAGCAGTGCCATCAATAGACACTGCTTAAACACCCAGTGGATAAAAAATAACCTCCTCATCTGCATACTGTGCTTTGTTTTGTTCCAATACTGCTCCCACATTGCTAAACGTCTAATGGTCACTGTAAACATGTAACAGTCACTACACAATAGAGTGTATACAAGAAGGCCTTTACTTACTGATTAAAGTATAATTGTGTTTGATGAAAATTATGAGGGGTCAAAGGTTCACAAACATTTTCTAACCGTGACAGTGAATGATTGAAAACACTGTACAGTTGTTTTGTATAGTACTGCTTTTCCAGTAATGTCAAAACTGGACGTTATTATATGAGCCTTTTTTTTTTTTTAGAAATCCAGGTTAATATAAGTAGTGTTTAAACTTTTAATATGCCTTATTAAATAGTCAGTGAATGTAATTAAAATGTAGTGTACCACCAAAATTAGCCAGACTTTTATTTTATACATTTTAAGTTATGTGCTTATAATAATCTGTTTTTTTTACCATAATAAAGTAAAGCTATTTTGTTCTCCAACATCAGAATCTTGCACATTAATACACTGGGTTAAAAATTGTACCTTTCTTGTCTCGCAAACTAAATAGGTTGATATTATAATATTAGGCTGAGTTTTTAGCATGTTTTCTGTGAGGAATATTTACAATATACAACAGGTGTAAAGTACTGAGCAAAAGTATTAGGCCACTATTAAATGTGTTTAGCAATGGTTTAATAAACATACATCATTATTTCCCAGTCTCTTATTAAGAAACAAACAGAAAATATAGGACATTTGTAAAATAAAATAAAACAAAGATGACTTCTGCATACAGAAGTCAGTATTTAGTGTGAAAATGTGATTTCTAGTGTGAAAAAGTGGCCATTAATAATCAAGCTCCTTCAGATTAAAGAAGGGTCAACTTGGAATCATTGTGAAGCTGCCAGGATCTAATATTGCATACAAATATCCTGTATTTTCTGATTGTATTCTAATACAGTGACTGAGAACTAATTATACATGACCGTTATACCATTGATAAAACAACAAATCAAATGGTGGCCTAAGACTTTTGCACAATACTGCATCATTACTTATACACTTCTAAAACATACAAGGGTGTTCTGATCACCCACTTTTGAATCATCATCATTTTTATGGTGTGAACATTTTTGGAATTTGAAAAGCCACCCATTACAGATGTAACATAAAGAATTGGGAATTTGGACTGGTTTTGTATGGTGGATGGGGTGTCAGCACAGCACTTAAATGCACAGTAGCACAACCCAGAGTGACAATACACTGCACCAGAGCTGTTAGTGTAATCAATTAATCTAACATGCATGTCTTTGGACTGTGGGAGGAAACCGGAGTACCCGGAGTAAACTCACACAGACGCTGAGAAGACATGCAGACTCCACACAGAAAGGACCCAGGTCGCACCACCCTGAGATTGAACCCCTGACCTTCTTGCTGTGAGGCAGCGGTGCCACCCACCGAGCCACCGTGCTGCCCACACTAGACCTAGTACCTATGCCACTCAGTTGCAGACAGCCCTCACTTCACCAGAATAGTAGAGTACTTGTTTTTTACTCGGTTCATATGTCGTTGTGTCCCCAAGTCAGGTCCGGTCTGAGGATGGACGCTAACCCTAGATGGCAGCATCTTAAACTCACCAGTCTTGTACTGCAGCAAAGGACTCCTCATTGGTGATGTCATACATGAGGATAAATCCCATGGCTCCTCTGTAGTAGGCTGTAGTGATGGTCCTGTATCGCTCCTGTCCTGCTGTGTCCTGGACCAGATATGAAAAAGACATCATTAGTTAAAACTGATGTATTATTGTTTGATGAACTGAAAACAATGTTTATCACTAAACTGTCACAAACAAATCAATATGTTGCCAATGGCACAATGGGGCTAACATCCCGGAAGAGTAGCTGAAGCATGAAATGTTTGCTTAATAACTACTCCTACAAAGAGGCAGGAAATTGGGCTTGTCATTGGCTGGTAAATTCAAAGAGCCAGTTTCCTGGACACAGATTAAACCTGGTTTTAGGCTGGGCTTCACATGCAGCAACTGAATCCATCCCATTCCAAATGAAAACAGCTTGGTGACATATCAGATCAGACAGAGAGTGCGGTAATTATAATACGACTGAATTTAGGTCACCCATTGAAAAGGCACTTGTCTACTATTCACAGTAAAAGCACTGAAAATGAGACATGTTGCTGTGATCTGGCACACCAATTACTTTGCATGCGGTCTGCTTTATTACAAGATGTGAGGTCTGTAAATGGCCATCTGCAGGAGATGCTTATCTCTCTTACCACATGCCCTGCTGTTCCTGTTCAGCCAGTGTTTCGCTGCAGGTCTCCGTGGTTATAGCTATTTGCTTACAATGCGTTTTTGTATTTGTTTTGTTTCTTTGTTTTATTTGTAAACTGTTTAAAAAGCATATCGGTACTTAAGTTGTTTGTTTGTCATTTGACCTCATCTATTCTCAAGTGTTAATGGATTTTTTAAATGCACTGTATATTTTCCAAAAATTACATGGAATCCTGGGTGAAATAGCTGGATGAATGGATGGATGTGGGGGATGGATGGAAGGACAAATGGCTACAGGAATAGCTAGAAGAATAGTTCTGCAAATAATTGGCTGTATTAATGGACTGTTGGATGGATGGATGGATGGGTGATGGTGGCCACCCGAGATAGATAGCTTGATGGATTAAGTAAATACTGTACAACAATTAGACTGACTGTTGTAGCCTTGAAGTTAAGGTACTGGACTCTGAACCTGATGGTCCAGGGTTTAAATCCAACCTCTGCCAAGCTGTCACAGTGGAGTCCTTAAACAAGGCCCTTAACCAACCATTGCTTGCACTGTAGGAGTTGTAAGTCGCTCTGGATAAGGGCGTCTGCTAAATGCTGTAAATGTAAATGTAAGACGGTAAGCTGAGTGGACTGCTGGATCAGTTTTATTTTATACACCTATACTTTTTTGTATATCTGTACATTTCAGTTTAGCACATGTAAATAACTTGTACACTGTCTGTATTGTAGAGATCCGCTAACAGCCGGAAACGTATTCCTTACATAATAATTGTCCAATACAGACAATACTGATTCTGATAATTGGATGGGTAGCTACACTGGTGGGTGGATGTATAAATGTATGATAGGCCAGTCAGATAGAATAGAGACGAACAGGGGTTAGAGTAATAGCTAAAGGGAATGCTCTACAGATCGATGACCATACAGATGTAAGCGTGTATGCTTGAATGGATGGATTGATAAGTATATGGATGAATGGATGCTACATGGAGAGCTGGACAGAGGGTTGATTAGATCTATGGTTGTCCCAAAACTTGTATTGATTTATGTATAGATAGATGAAGAGTAGAACCAATAGGAAGATGGAAAGACAGGTGCAGTAGGATGGATGGATGAAAGACCATGTAGATGTATAACTGGATGAATAAATGTAATCGTGGCTAGTCTAAGGGGATGGATGCTTGAGTAGTTCTTTTGATAGCTGAATTAATTCATACATACAGTGCATCCGGAAAGTATTCACAGCGCTTCACTTTTTCCACATGTTGTTACGTTACAACCTTATTCCAAATTGTATTAAATTAATCTCTTTTCTTAAAATTCTACACAAAATACCCCATTATGACCATGTGAAAAAAGTTTTTTT
>JAUZSU010007438.1:0-11300 GCA_034780255.1 Parotocinclus maculicauda
AATACAATTTGGAATAAGGCTATAACGTAACAAAATGTGGAAAAAGTGAAGCGCTGTGAATACTTTCCGGATGCACTGTAAATATGCTACTTAATTATAATTACATATTCCTACATTAATTACTTATTGTAATTTTAGTTCGGTACAGTATTGTATACAGCAACATCGTGTCGGGCAGTGCTATAGTGTCTTTGCTGTTTTTAGTCTGTTTATGGGTGAAGTGTCTGGAGTATAAAGACAGATTTTTATTTCCTTTTGTAATCTAGAATAATTAAAGAATATTATGGTATAATATGGCTGAGATCTTGCAAGAGAGAGTTACTGCAAGTGATTCTGCTTCCTCTCCAAGTATATGTCTGGACAATGGCCATCTGTGTCCATTTAAGTGGAGCAGTTTCCATTCAAGGATTAAAAGATTAATCATATTGTATGAATCATCAGGTATGTGTCCCCAAACCAACAGAAATATTGGCTCTTAAGAACTCTCCATTTAACCTCAGGCCTGGACACAGAGGTAAGCACTACTTGTTCCTCCTGTGCTGACATGCTTATCCGTGCAGTTATGGATTAAATTAACCTCTGGCTGTGTTAAAATCTACTGTGGTTATTCATCCTAAACATAGTAACCACTAAACACTTTTTTATGAAGCAAATCTGACTTTACAACTTCTACTTTCTTATTTTTTTAATTTGAAGTATGGTATAGAACCCTGCCTTGTATGACTTCTTAATAGTGAACAAATAAAATGCAGGTGAGCTCCAGTATGTGCTACAAGGCTTAAATTCTGGTCACATTTTTGCAGTATATGAATATATAAACGTGATGCCAAAATACTTCATATGAAAGTAGCAAAATCGGAAAGCTTACTGAATTTGTTACATCATTCACACTGCCATGAAGGAACAAATCCATGCCACATATGAGGTAAAATCAGGATTGCTTTTACCTGCAGTGTGAATAGACTTTGAGAAGACGCACTCAGTCACCCAGTCAGCACTCAGGGTTATACACGGGCTGGCTGTAATGCAGCATCTGTTATCTCTGACTGCAGCACCTTGGTGAGCGTAGTGGCATTTGGGGTCTGGTTAGGTATTGGGAAGTTTATCGAAAATTGGACTTGGCATACCTTACTCCCTTATCCCACAAACTTATTATTCATTCACTGAATTCGACACACTCTGAAACAAACAACATCTTTAATGAGTAGCCTCAGGGTGACGACTATAAAAGAATTTAAGGTGCATATTTAATATCTAGAAACGCTTTTCTCCCTTTGGGCTTTGTGCAAATTAAAATGACTCGCTATGCAAACCTTAATATGTCCTGTAAAATTTCTCTCGACAGACAAGGGAAAGTGTCACACTCCTCTTGAACACTTTTTACTCCATCTGCATCACATTTTCACTTGTATTGCTTGTTTCCAGAAAAAGATGTACATTCACAAACGCATTGTTCAAGTGGCTGTGCTTCTGTGCTGTAATGTTAGGCAATATGTCAGAAATGACATATAGAGACACTACAATTAACGTGTGCAATATGTTCACTGGCAATGCCTAGTAGTTATTGAGTTTGACTATTTCAGCCACACTAATTTTGGGAGGTGTCGACAATCATGCACATAGCCATGCAATATCCATGGACAATGGGTGACACTGACACTCAGTGACATGCAGCATGACTCAAAAATCAACTTTCAAAAACAAGTCTCTTTCTGCCATGCTAAAGCTACTTAATGACATATAAGTGATGTTTTTGTTTGTTTATTTGTTTATCCATCCTCCTTCACATTTAACCCCACATATTCCTAGTGAGGGTTGTGGCAGCTCTGGCACTTTTCCCTGGAGAACGCATGGCACTGGTGTGTGCGCTGGATGAGATGCCAGTTTATTACAAGACTGACAGGGGTTACTGTGTGCATGCTATGCTCCAACCAGCTGGAAAGCACCATCAGTACTCGAAAAGGGAGGAGAAATGATCTGAGACTTAGTTTCATAGTTTGGGCTGTGAAATACAATTTAAATGAGGAAACTCCTAATGCTACATCATATAATGACAAATCAGGGACTTGTGAGATTTATGGCAAAGGACACATTATGGCACTAATGATCACACACACTGTAGAACCAAAATATAAATGCACACGATGGAATATAAATATACTTTTCACAAAAACTATCATTTTATTTCATTTTGAAATATCCCCTAATGAAATATCTCCTAATTTTTGTGAGCATTGTATAAATTACCGTACCTCTGCTTGTATCCATGTCCTTAAAGCGTCTATGCAGTACACTGTAAAAGTTTCTACTTATACCTATTTAATTTTCATGGATAATAAAAATAATACGTATGGCAGTAGAAATACACATGCTAACGCCTTTAAAAAAATTGACCAGCTATTGACAGCTGCAACATCTGAGGTCAAACAAAAGATTTGCATCTTATTTTTTTATTTGTTAGAACTGTTAAGACCTTGTTTGCAAAGTGAAAGGACAATCAGATGGTTGATAAACGGCGCTGCGCAATGCAAAGCCAATGAATAAATGTTTAAACGAGTTAAGGAATAACCTCAATCCCATCTAATGCCTTTCAGACTGTACATCAGTGCCCATGTTAGTAATTACGTTTCGATTAAATGCAGAACAGTCCCTGCATTCTTGTTCTAGAATCTAGTGAAACACCTTCTTCTGAGAAGAGTAAAGATAGTTATGGCAGCACCTGTGGGGACCACCCAGGAAAAAAAGTGTACTGTGAAATTTCATAGTAAAACTGTAAATTGCTTGACAGTTTTATTGTGAACTTTCACAGTTTAACCATTAAGTTCAGTTATACTATGGGTTTTTGATGGTAATTTGGCCACTTCATGGTTCCACTGTCAAAATGCATAGTACAATTGTAAACAAGGTTGATTATGAACTGAAAAATAAAATATTTCACAGTTCTACTATGGATTTTTGATGATAATTTGGCCACTTCATGGTTCTACTGTCAGATTTCACAGTACATATTTTCCTGGGCAACACCATAGGAATATCCAAGGATTTTAAAATAAAAAAAATAGCTAAACAGGAAGAGTTATGTTTTTTTTTCTATGAATCTAAATAAGATAATTAAACCCTCTAAAAACAACAGGAACCCTGACTGAGTGAACATGACCCCTCAATGCACACACACTTAAATCTTGCTTCTGCATTAAACAATAGTTATAGGTTGTGGCTGTATTAGGCAACAACAATACAGCAACTGTTACTAGGATCAGGTGGTGAACCTGGCTGATGGATTTTCCTGTAATATGGCCGGAAAAAGACATCCTCTCTGTTACATCCTCGCATATAGTGTGTCATGGTTGAGTGACGAGAGCGAGTTGAATGCTACACAAAGCACATTCTGGCAGATATTGGAAGCCGCGGGGTGTCTGTAGGTGTCTGATGTGTCGCAGGGTGACTTGTTTATGGTCTGTAGTGTGTTTATGTATGTAGTGTGAGTCAGCTGTGTGTGTCAGACTGAACCTGGAAGCACTGCCTGCAGGCAACACACAAATAAACACCTTTAAACACACCTGAGCACACACATGTACCTATCACCATGCAGATGTGCTCCTCGCCAGATGAGCACTATGTGAAGCAATCGTGCTGTTTCAGAGCTCTGCACAGTTTAATAAGCATGTAGCTAAAACACAGCGATTTCTTTTGCCTCATCTCATCCAAATTGCTATGCCTTGGTTGCTAGTAGGTGGTCCTGGTCAAGTTCGCTGCAGGTTGTCTTTGTTTTATTGGCTTTATTTGCATGATCTTTCTGAATAAATGTGGCATATTTTCATCTAGCAGTACACAGTAAACAAGAATATATGCATAAATGATTAAAACCTTGATATTGTAATAAATAAGTTTCATTTTGTTGGTGGCTCTGGTATTCACATGTCAATCATTAATTTAAATATAAAATAAATAAATAAAACCAAGTCCAGTTTTTCCTTGTAAGCTCTGCCCAAACATACATTCAATCAGATTGAAAGGCAAATTGAATGCCCCTTGTTAAAAGGATTTGCATGATTTACTGAATTCTATTGTTTTTTTACTCTTATTTTCAGAGCCTGTTGTTATATTGGTATTTTTCATTTTAAAATATATACTACACTCACTTGCCAATTTATTAAGTACACCTGGCTAGCTCCCCCCTTTGCTTTCAGAACTGCCTCAAGACTTTGTGACATAGATTTAACAACGTTCTGGAAACATGGCTCACATATTTCCATATTGACTGATAGCATCCTTGTGTTATTGTTTTGTTGGCTGCACATCCATTATATAACTCTCCAGTTTCACCACTTTCCAAAGCTGCTCTATTGGATTGAGATCTGGTGACTGTGAGGCCATTTGAGTACAGTGAACACATTGCCATGTTCAAGAAACCTGTTTTGGGTTATTTGAGCTTTTTGACATGGCACATTTTCCAGCTGGAAGTAACCATCAGAAGATGGGTACACTGTGGCCATAAATGAATGTGCATGATCAGCAACAATACAGTAAAGCTGTCATGTTTAAATGACGCCCAAGGAAAAGAGGAAAATATCATCCACACCATTACACCAGCGCCAGCAACGTGACTCATTGATGCATGGCACAATATCCTTACCATCCAAATGTTGCAGCAGAAACTGAGACTAATCAGACCAGGCACCATCCTTTCAGTTTTCTGTTGTGCAATTTTGTGTGAATTGTATCTTCATTTGCCTGTTCTTAGCTGAGAGGATTGGTACCTTTCTTTAGTTTTCTGATTATATTGTTTAATGAAATAAAAACAAGTGCTTCTATTTTCAATCACTTCTTATTTATTTAAAATATCCCCTAATTTTTGTGAGCATATATATATATATATATAATTTTTTCACTTTACTGAACAATACGCCTCAGAAATTAATCAATTCTTTGAGAAATAATAGGGAAATCCAAAAGCGCCCTACTGTGCTTGACTCTCATTGATTTGTGCCACATAGTTTTGTTTCTCATTACCATAAATTTTCTTATTTCTTCTCTGCGTTGCCAGGCATACCTACTTTGCAATTCCTCCTTACACGGTTGGGTGGCACAGCAGCAGATCCCTAGCCCACTACAATGATCCAGAGGTCTTTCCGGTGCCTATTGACTGCATTGGGCATCATGCAGATATGATTGGCTGTTTCTTACATTCACATCTGCCATTTTAAGTCCATTTTAAGAAATGTTTTCACCTGCACTTTGTGCTCTCCAGGAATATGAGCTGGAGTAACCCTGGATTAACCTAATGATGCAGCAGCCTAAATTAGATGTTTTCAAAACTTCAGCAGCACTGCTGTCTGTCACTGCAATGTCGGGAACGATCCATCACCCATATAGTACATAATACCATTATAGAACAGAGTAAAGGGAACTATCAAAGTATGCAGAAAAGCAAATGGACTACAGACTGTAAATATAAGGTGCTCCTATATGGCAAATATATGTAAATCAAATAAATACAATATTGAAAAAAATATTATACAGCATGCGTGTTTCATTATTATTATGCCAGAGTCACTGTACCATCTCATGTCCTCAGAGGGAAAGTTATGTTGTCATGGCATGCTCAGTCAACCAGAAGGGGGAGGCAGTAACTGTACTCTATTGTGGTTTGAGTAATTGTATAGGGGCTGTAACTGATGATAGAAGAAAAGTTGGAGTGGAGCTGGAGCTTGTACTGGATGAACATCTTAGTGTGAGAACTGGAACTGGTACAATCTTAGTGTGAGGACTGGATCTGGCTGCACGCTGACATACCCTGACACACCCTAATAACTCTCGCCATTTGTTGATTCAGTCTGAATCTTAGTCTTATAACATCATAGCAAGGTGATCATACTATTACTTTATGTTTAATAAAACTTTGCACACGAGAATATAAGCCGTCACATCTGCCATATCTACTGTATTTAAGCTGATGAATCTGGTAACGTGATATATATATATATATATATATATAGTTAAGTGGGTTAGGATAACAACCCCCTGAACAGATATTCATTTGGATAGGTATGTGTGAATATATGCAGCAAAAGTCACATATTTAATGGGAACTTTTTTAAAACTAAATATCCTCACCTTCACTCTGAGAGTTATGCAAGAGTGATTCAGAGGTCTTTGTCCACTACTGGTAACAGTCAGTAAGATAAGACGCTGATGCTCTCTGTGTCAGCGCTTTCTCATTTTGCTGCTCTCATTCTTCTCTCATCTCTCCTTTCCCTTGAGGCAGGCTGTCTATTACTCTGCATAATGGAGAAGAGAGTGTGCCTGTTTTAAGGAATCAGTCTGTTTTACCAGCTTCTGGGCAGCTGAAGGATATCGATGGACATTTAAGATCCTGGTGTAGTATGACACCTCTAGATTAATTCTGTTGTGCGTTGAAATGTTGGTTGATATGTGTGATGAAAATAAAATTTATTCACATTTATAGCAATTAGCAGACACCCATATCCAGAGTGACATACAAAAGTGCTTTGTATTCTTCTTAGTAGACCAAAGCTCATGTTAGTACAAATAAGCAATAGAATAGGATCCAACCAGAACCAGCTATGATCTGACGTAGGTACAATCAATATAACATGCATTTTCAGTCTAGACTTTAACACTGAGTGAAGAGGTGAGTTTTTAGGCGTCATATGAAGACAGAAAGAGACTGAAGAGCCATTCGGACAGTTAGTGGAAGTTCATTTCACCACCTGGGTGCCATGACAGAGAAGAGTCTTGATGCTTGTATTCCTTTCATCTTAGATGGAGGATCCAGTCGAGTCAAGCTTGTGTCTCTGAGGGTACGAGGTACACAATGTGTTTTGAATGGAACCTTTAGGTAAAATGGTGCTGTTACTTTTACCTTTGTAGGCGAGCATCAGGGTTTTTTATCTGATGCAGGCAGCTGAATGGAGCCAGTGATGTGAACACAGCAGTGGGATGACATGAGAAAACTTGGCCCTAACCACTGAGCCACCACTGTCCTACATGTCACCTCTGTGTGCTTCAAGTAATTCTGTTTATATTGACTGCTGTCTATTAATAAATCTTCTTGTCTTATTTGACCAAGAGAAAGATTTACTTATTTAGGTTTGCTAATTTTTAGGTTTGCTAGTTTTTTTGTAAAATGAAGCATGGGGTGTTGTGAAATAATAGAAAAAATGAATAAATTACAATTTAATTAAGCTTCATGTAAGAGGTGAATTTTTCCCTCAAGGTAGTTAATTAAGATTATGAAAAATATTTGTCGAAGTAATTGTTAGAGGGTGTCAGGGTTGGAGCATTTTTTTAAAGGTCATTTAATGTACTGAGTATATATTAAGGTTTTGTCTTACACTGTACTAGAAGTGCTCATCAGATCTCCAGTAAGGACATGGTACAATAAAATGAATAATAAGTAAACAGCACCAGGGCAGACCTTGCTGCAGTTGGGAAGAGGGATCTCAGAACTTTGCATTTGTATCGTAAATTTACAAGTTGATATTTTCCAATAATCTGTAGCATATGACTATTCTGTTTGTTCACCTAATCAGCGGTAATAAAAAGTCAAGATATCCAAACAAAACAAGTACACAATTGTGTAATGAACATTCGTTTCTTGAGGGAAATATGTGCTTATTTGGATTGAAATCAATTCTCAGAGTGATATCTTTGATAAAATTTATACACATCCCCTGTGTGATAAACACTCGCATACAAACAGCAATAAAGTTACAGTTGGATCAGCTGGCTTTCAGCTCTAGTTCTGCTCCACACTGTGTCTCTGGTACGGTATCTTTAGCTATCTACAGAAGAGCAAGCCCATTATTCAGCTTATTAAATTATATTAATGCTTAACTTTAATGACTCTTTAAGTGATAATTTAATCTGTTATATTACCATAATCTCGGTGTGTGTTATGGCTTGGCAGGTTGGCTATAGGGATGATTTTTGGATTACTTGCAGTTATTTATAAGCATATGGAAGCAACTACCCGTAGCTCTTTAAGATACGGCTCATTGGTGACTTAGTAGATTTGAAGGCATTTGGGAATATGCACAGCCGTTGTTTGAAAACACATTTTCGCATATAGGTAACTATCATTACCAGTGCTTTTTTCTGGAATATAATACTAATCCGGTCTAATAGTGTAGATAACAATTTAATTAAATATTAATTCACCACATTTTATTTTGCTATTGGGTTTTTACTAAACAGGCCACATGTGCTTATTCAGAATACAATAATACTAAATGTGTTTGTCCAGGACGTATGCAACAGGATCATGGGGACCTGCTCCGGAGACTTTCCTAAAAATTCGCAGTCCACCACAGGGCATTGTAGTTCACTGTTGTATCAGCGGCTAATGATTACCTCATTCAAACTTTTCCTCAGTAGTTGGGCTGCACCGTTATTAGTATTGGTTATCGGGTCTGATACTGTGAGCATGTTCTCGTAGAATTACTCAGATACATGGCAGCCAATACCAATTTACCAACACCAGCAATGTAACATTGAGCAGGTAGGTAAGGAAGCAATGTCAGCGGTTAATATTTTAGCATGTAAATGTTCAGCACAGCTGAATGTTAAACGATCAAGCACATGATGCATATTTTATTTTGTTATTGTCAGGAAGTGAAAATAAGACATATTTTAAAAGTCATTATAATAACCTAAATGCTATTAGGTATCAGCAAGTACCCAAATGCATGTACTTGTACTTGTATTGCTATGACAAAAAGTGGTAACCTTGCTCTGGCCAGAAGTTCTGGCCCAACTCCACAGAGCGCAGGTGAATAAGAAAGGACAGGGTACCAGTTCATCACCGAAGTGCCACCCAAGGTATGCGTACACATGCACACTGTAATCTTCTACAGGATAGGTGCCACAGCCCCATGACTTTAAACCAGGAAAAAAACAGCTTTTAGTAACATTGCAAGATGCTATTTGGAGTATTGTGGCGATCCAGATTTAAGTCTTGCTGGGATAGCATGGATCATTATATTTTGCAAAATTTGTGGAGTTCATGCAAGCTTAAGTACATGCTGTTATTACAGCGTAAGGGAAACATACTAAGTTCCGTTAAATTGTTTAAGATTGATGTATTTTGTCATTCATTGATTTGTATGTTAATTATTTGATTCGTAATGACAAACATTGTGTTAAGTCCTATAAAAATGCAAAATAGGAGCATTTTCGCAAGTAAAGTCTTAGACTTTTGGCATTAATATTATTATTATCATTATTGTCATTGTTGTCATCTTAGGCTGCTGTTCTTCTATGTTCTGGTGTAAGAAGTACTATATGCTATTATACTGTAATATCACTTGAGGACAAAATCAATTTGCTGAGGTTTGTAGGATTGCAGGTATTAAAGCTTTCAATTTGAGACAGAACACAATTTATTTTGCACAAGTATAAGAGCATATGCAAGTCAACATCTGTCATGAAACAATGGCTAAATGGCTGTCTGGTATGAGAGTATTAATACTGAGGGCAGAGGCTTTCTTGATGTCTTATATGTACTAATATTAGTATTAGTATTAGTATTCACCTATATTTCATATTACATTACAGAACCCATTTTTCATATACTACTTTCACTTCTGCCTTTCAACTAGCTCTCCAGGAGACTGCAGGGATTAGAAGACAAAAAAAAGCAACATGATGACCTAAACAATTTCCTACCTGTAGTCTTTTATAGGACAGGTCCAAATTATGTAGCTCTGCCAGGACATGATTCCACAAAATACAGTTTAGCAAAAGAGAGAAAGAGACGGAGGATAATGGGTTCTGGAGGATGATTGGTAAGAAGTGTGTCTGAGAGGGAACTGGAGACAGATGGAGGGTGTTTTTGTAGTGCTGCAGCAAAAAGTCTACAGAATACAGAGCGGGAGTCATTCCCTGAACAGTCTCTTTTTGTTGTTGTAGTTGTTGCTTTAGTCAAAAGGCAGTTTTTCACCTGTCTGAAACAGTTTTAACAATTTGGTATGTACGAAATGAAAATGACAATTACCAGAAATATTTAATAATAAAAAAACTTATTTTAAGAGTCAGGCTTCAGCAGCTAGCAGTCTAAACATTGTTGGCAGTCTAATAATATGCATTCGTTTCATAAAATTCAGGTTAGGAAGCATGATTAGCGACTTAAAAAGTTATGTCTGGAACAAATTTACATCCAATGCAATGCCTGCTTTCTAATTATTACCTGCAACTTCATACCTTAAAGGATGTCAACTTTTCTGATTGGTAATGTCGAAGTACGAGTCTTTCCGTCAAGCCTAAGCAGTGCCTGTAAAAAAGCTACGGTGGTGCGTTTGTGAATATTTTGCATATTTCTGAAGTAAAACATAATGAGATTTTCACGAGTCATTAGTCATAGACTGAAAATATTACTCATTTATTTATTACAGAGAATTATCCAATATTAAATATCTGTGAGTATGAAAAGTATATGCTTTTTTTAATTCAGTATCTGGCGTGATTCTCTTGATCAACATCTCGCTGTAAATGTTTAAAAGCACTGCACATTTTTGGAGGGATTTTAGCCTATTCCTTTAAGCAGATCAGCTGTCTGTGATGTTGGTGGATTTATTTATATCAGCTTCTTAACATTACAATGCTAGCTTATCTAAACATTGCAATCTATAATAAACCATTACCTGAACATAACCCGCCAATAAAATGAAAGAGTAACAAATAACTGTAAGTACTATACTAATACCAATTAATAGTTCTAGCCTAATAATTTCGGCTTGATATTTTGGAGGAGAAAATGCTTTGTTTTAACACAAAATGGATATTGGTCTTTGTCGTTTTTCTTGTTTTAACCAAGCTTTTCAAGATAATGGATTTGGAATGGATGCAAATGTAACAGAGTTGAACAAGATCAGGAGAGAGCACAGACAGAGGTAGAGTCGATTTAAATTGATTTAAAAGAAAATATAAAAATCATAAAAGAACATAAAACTGGTGGACAATCTGATGCTGTCCATGCCCCATCGCTGGCACTGTGCTTTACCAGTCTTGGGTGATCATACACCCTACTGAACAGTCAATGTGTGGCACTTTCATCCAGTTTAGCATGCTTCTGTTCATCCCCATAAATATATCACTTGCTACTCAATCATGTTAATTGAGTTTGCATCTCATTTGCGTAATCAAACAACTTTCTTTGACTTTCGTTTGCTTTTTTTTTGCTGATGATGTTGTTCACTGTAATACAATGATATGCCTTTTTTTTAATCGCTGCATATTCCCCAATTTTTTTTGAGCAGTGTATTTTTCCAAGTTGCCAC
>JAUZSU010007459.1:0-11298 GCA_034780255.1 Parotocinclus maculicauda
ATTTCACACACACACACACACACACACACACACACACACACACACACACACACACACACACACACACAAGGTTACATCTACACACAAGTTTATATTAGAACTAGTTCCATACTAGTCAAACATGTCAATGCCAATGTATAGTAATCAAATAACCTAACACGCATGTCTTTGGACTGTGGGGGGAAACCGGAGTACCTGGAGTAAACTCACACAGACAAGGGGAGGACATGCAGACTCCACACAGAAAGGACCCAGGCCACTCCACCTGGGATTGAACAAAGGACCTTCTTGCTGTGGGGCGGCGGTGCTACCCACTGAGCCACAGTACCGCCGAAAGGTTAAAGTACGTAAATTGTGTAAGCTACAGTCTAAATCTGATAACCGATCCCAAGACTACTGAGTCGAAGAAGTAGGAAGACACGTGTACTTTTTTAAACAAACATCACAATTGTTTGTTTAGCATGGGGAGTTGTGTCTGCTTTATTTGAACAGTCCTGAAGCAACTCCAGCTTTAAACATTACATCATCCTGCATCTTCTCTCACTCAGTGCTGCATGCTTGAACTCTGCCTGAGATTTTGATTCATATGTGATGATGCTTGTGGGCTGTTATATGTTTTAAGTTTTTTTTTATGTCTGAGAAAAAATAAATCACAACAACTAAGGGCCGTGGATTTAACAGTTAAAACTCTGGACTACTAATCAGGAAGTTGTGACCCTTGGCTCTTAAACCTACATAGCACAGTTTAAGTTCCCTGAAAAAAAGTGTTCAGAAAAGTATTTTTTGTCATTCAAATAAATGCAATCTTAGAAGGATCAGGTAGGACAAGCAAGAAGGGCAAGTAGAACAAGTACTGTAGTACTGTAGCCTAGTACTGTATTTTTGGAAAACGTTTATGAGCCCTTGGAATTGCCAGAATAATGCCGCGGTAAACGTCAAGAATCCCCAATGTGGCCATCAACCGCACTTTAGAACGTTCTCCAACACTTGCACTTTGAATAGAAGGCCAATAAGGAGAGAAGTTTTGGTCTTACATAGTACCTCCTCTATGCAAACATGCACCCTTGCAATGAACCTCCCGCCTCACACACAAATAAATGCAAAACACAAAACACTCTTGGCCCTTTCACTGAGGCAATGAGGGCTGCATCGTGATGGCTATGAGGGGCTCACGGTGTGCACCCACAGTCATAACCATTCCTCATCACCCACTGGGTCCAAATGACTGTTAGTCAAGCTGCTGATGAGCTGACAGCCCGTCACGATATCAACCCTGGCTTCCACTCCTCCACATTCGCTCACTAAAACAAACACTCATGCACAACTCGGCATGGCCTCATCTTACGCCATGCACAGAAATGCAACAAAACAAATCGTGCCGAACGCCCCGGTTCATGTGAGGAAAGGAAATGCATTAGTTGGATGGCGGAGTCAGATGAAGCGCTAATTCGTACTATTAGCATAGAGGGCATAAATAAAGCAGAGCCCACTTTAACATTGTTAATACGTGCATTGATGTTTATACTGTCTCCCACAGGGCTCCCACCGAATTGATGTAATGTGGATAAAACCCAAGCTTTTTGTGCTTCATCTAAGTGTAAAAACAGCCACTCTTGTTGGTCAGTGACTAAGAAATGTATTACAGTGTAAAAATATTGCACAGACTGCAAAAAATGTCATGTAAACATAAAGAAATTAGAGAAAATAAAAAGTAACATTTCTTAAAATTTGAGTCATGGTCCTACTACCTTAACCAAAACCCTTAAGGTGAAAGATAACTCAGTTGTAAGACGATAGGGGCTAAATGCTGTGACTGTAAAACCCAGACAAAATGATAAAATTACCGCAATTATACAATGTTTACCCAGCTGCTAGTTTGTTACAAATAAACAATGGCTGATAAATACCAAAGTGTCTTGGCTTAACCCATTGAAAACCATGATTCCCATTTGGGGATCGGGTGCTTTAACTCACCTACTATGGGAGGGATAAGATGTAGGTGGACAGAAATAAAGTAAAAAATGTTCAGAAAAAAATTTGGCAGTTAATGGGTTAATAGCTGACCATTGCAACCTAATCGCTAAATACTGAGAAGAGAAAATCTAGAATTATCAGCAAACAAGCCACAGTTTGTTGCGCCTCTGTTGCTCAGTTGGGGAAAAAAGAAAATAAAACCCCACCAAAACATTTCATTAATTAACTTTACATTTTGATTCATTGCAGACATGAACCAAATATATTTTATGTTTTGTCTGGTTAACATAATTTAATCTGTTAATCTAATAGACATCCATTCTAGCATTCCAAACCTTTAACACGTAAACAAATCAGCCATGTTTAAAGCTCGGTAACAGAAAGGGGGAAAAGCCATACGGTTGTACCAAACGCAACTGTATCTAACTTAGTGCCCACATACAATTTGGGAATGTTTTTTGTTCATGTTTAACAGAAAAAAATCCTTTATTGAGTTTGTTTGATCTTATAGATCGATCTATAATAGGCAACTTTAGAACTCTGCAATCGAGTTCTATTCTTCCTCCTATTCCTATAATGTTGTCCAGGAATTTCTCATTACTGTTCTCATTACCGTTTTCTCATTCTGTGGGGTGTGACTTGGAACAAGGCTTAACTTGTTAATAAAGTACTCTATGCCCGTTCTTCTTCCTCACCTCTATTCATGCGGTACCTTGCAACTGTGCCTCTTGGGAATACACTCCGAGTTTGAGCCTTTAAATAAAACCCTGGCCTGATTCTGTTAGAGAAAGGAGACACGAGGAGAAAGTGAAAAAGTACCTGAGCACAGATGTCTACACTGGAGATATTAGAACATGGCTTCAACATTATTCACAAAAAGACGGTGTGGCTTCAAGTTTTCATTCAATTTTATACTAATCTGTTTCAAATGATGACTATTAGGTGTGGCTATTGCAAACTCACTCTCCCTTTGTATACAATGAAAACGTTTTTTTATTGTTTTAATGTAAAAAGTATACTAACATACATTGTTATGATCCTGTTCCGTTCACCCCCATGAATATATCATTTGCTACTCAATCACCATAGTTGAGTTTGTATATCATTTGCGTTATCAAACAATTTTGTGACTTTTCATTTGCTTTTCTGATCTTGTTTAATAACATAAAATCAAATGCTTATTTTTGTATTACTTCACCTTAATTTTGAAATACCCCCTCATTTTTGTGAGCGGTGTGTATATATAAAGACTGCAGGAGTCTTAAACCTGTAAGGAGTATTTGAATGACAGGGGAAAATGAAAGGTTGGAAAGCAAGACACCGATGACGCTGCAATTTGCAAACCAAACTAAACGGGCTAAGGACTGATAAGCCATGAAAATGAGCCAAGAACAAGAAACCACCAGCAGAATGTGATTATACATAATCAGGAAATAGGTTAAGAGCAACACTGAATGCTGGGAAATGTAGTCATTTCTGCCATGCTTATTATACTAACCCATTTGTCGAACATCCAATTTTTGCACTGGATAGAGCTTTTCTAGTACATACAAATCTTCTGGTCATGACTGCATCTCTTACTACTGAGTTCCAAACTGCCAAAATGTCAGCACATTACCTTTTCATTCTGATCTTCATGGACCAGTTTTCTATATCTATATTATATTTTCGATACTATATAGCCATAGAGAAGGCTAAGATTGTCATATCTATAAAATACACCTGCATTGGACACTAAAGTAGTAAAAACACTCTTCTGACTATAATTTAATTAGATAATTTAAAAAAAAGGTTTTTAACACAGTTGCACCAATAAACACACAGCAATTGCAGACCAAAATAATAATCAGTACAAGGTAACAAATGACTTTTAATCAAATAAAATTTAATTAGATTCTATACACTAAAACATCAAATACTAGATTTAATTTCTTAAAAATAAATCTGTTATATCACAAAATATTATAATGAATGGTGATAATATATTAACAATTTTATATTATTAATTTTATATTATATATATTGTATTTTTTTTCTTTTAATTTAATTAATTTTTTAAAAAATACATTTATCAATATTATATATTAGATACACTCACCTACACTTGCTATGATTTTTTGGACAGAGACTGCAACTCTAGAACTCTGGAAACTTTACAACCGGATCAAATATATATATTATTTCTCATTTTTAAAAATTGAAGAAATGGAGCTAAACTTAAATAGTTTGAACAGTCTTAAAAAGAGTTCACACACACAATACATACTTATTGGACTTGTAAGCTCCAATTTATAGAATAATGTTTAAAAATACATCATCTTGGACAAATAGTGAAATTGTTAACTTGGCTAAATTGTTTATTTATTGCTGCCTTAATATCAATGGCTATTCACGACAGGAGCAAGGTTACACCAATTCTAGATAAAATCATACTGGGGTAATTTGGAGTAACCAGTTGACCAAATGCATCTTTGTCTTTGTAAAGTGAGAGGAAACTGGAGTACCCCGAGTAAACCCAGACAGACATGGAGAGATGGAGAGGACATGCAAACTCTGCACAGACAGCTGAGATGGAACCAGGGTTTTCTTGAGCCCCCTTAGCATAAATTGTTAATATGAACTATTATAGTAACATTAAATGAGAGTATCCATACAGTTACTAAGAAATAGATAACAAAAATATTTTTCATTTATATTTTGTGCAGAGGGGAATTTCACACAGACTGACTTCCAGACAAAAGCTTTCCTCAAAAATTTAAATACATGCAGGTTATGATATTTAACTAAAATGTTTATCTCTCTCATGTGCTGTCTCCAAAATGGCCCCCATACACCATTTAGTTTAAAAATGACAGCTGTCTAAAGCTGTTTTGTGTTCTGTTTTTCTCTGAGCTGTCAGTGATGTGGAAATGCAATGGTGTGATGTGTTTTGTGTTTGTGCACGTGTGTTCTTGCAGGTGTTTCTGACAGATCTTTGACTTTAGCTGAATCAGCTGTTCATGACAGAAAGCAGCTGAGGAAGAGCAGGAGTGGGACATCCATCCCCGTCTCATTTTTCCTGCATACACACTAAGTCCAGGTTTTTTGGTATGAATTCCACATGGGGTCAAGGGGCAATTGTTTTTCTTTTACAAATTGTAATTTCATTTATATTTTTATTCTATTTTATTTAAATGTATTGTGGTTTATTAAATGTAAGCTAGAGTTTGTAATTTGTAATACCTAGTATAAATATCCTTTATTATTATTGTTGTTGTTGTTGTCCAATTCAACACAGTTACCTGTGACCAACACCAAGTGAACTTCCTGTGTTGATAACTTTTGAACCTTAGAACTTTTGATATTGCAAATCTGATTGTGACAAATCGATTTCCGATACAATTCTGGTCTTCTTTGATATGCTACATAACCACCTTCCCACTGAAAAAAACTTATAAAAATAAAAAAACAAAATATGGCGGCCTTCAAGATGACGGCCATGTTCTGGACATAGCCTAAAAGATAGGCCCCCTCACCTACTACTTACCAGTGTAATCAGATATGTAATTTTCTTTTTTGTTTTTGAAATAGAATGTCCTGTGTAATGACCATTTATATTTAATTGTCAGTCTCTTCATTAAAATTATACAGCCAGAAAATATAAGAAACTTGCTTGGCATTCATTGGGATGCCAAGTTACCCCTCCTACAGTCTGAAGAAACTTCATCAGAGAGGGTCTTTTTGCAAGTGCAGCAGGCAAGAAACCACTTTTTCAGAAGGTGAACAGGAGTGACGAATCGAAAATTAAAATATTTGGGTCCAGTTGTTGACAATATATTATAATGGGTGTAACAGTGTAATATTGTGAAGCTGCTTTGAGACAATGCTACGTTGTAAAAAGCGCTATATAAATAAAATTGTATTGAATTAAATGATTCTTATACCATTGCCAAAACAGCTAATCGAATGATGGTCTAAAACTTTTGTACTTTATAGCAAATGGTAAACATTTAAAATTTTTATATATGTAGGGGATATTTAAAATTAATATTTTTGATTCTACTAAAAACTATTTTTTTCTGATATTAAATTCATCTTAGTTGTTTAATAGGCTTGTGCAAGTGAAACATGAACAAACATTCCTTTAACCTAAACCTCTTTAGCATTAGCGACAAAGACGGAAAAAATTAGGCGTATAAAAGCCCTGGCATCATCTTTTAGCTTTTGATATGTTCTCAAGTGAAGCGAGTGAGAGTCAGGGTTCTCACTCTAGTCATACTGATGGGAGTGAATGGAACCCTCGTTTGCACTGTAATGACCCAATAGGGGTTACTTCCCTCTAGACCCATTCACATTTTCAGTTACAATAATGGATCAATTTAATGCAGGGTAGGTGGTTTAATTGAGGAAATGAATCCATTAGTCAGGCCAGTTAAGTAGTTCCTAAAGCTGATTGATAGGTAGGTAAAAGGGGAAGGGCACTGGGTAAGCTTTTAGGAAACCTACACAGACATAGAAAAAACATGCTAAATTCTACAGTAAGTCAGTAACGATTAAACCCAGAATGTTGGGTCTGTGAAGCACAAGAACGTCGGCTAAATGTAACAAACTGTGTAAGCAACTTAAAACTCTTTAGTTAAAAAGGTTATACATGTCTAAAAAAAGAAAAGGAATCCCTCCGCTTGAACCTGACAACCATTACTGCTAAGGAAACACACTTTAAAGGATGGTCTAGGGATGAAGGTCACAGCCACCACGCAGAACCCATTACTGCAGCTGGAACATAACTTTTACAAACTATATCTAAACTGTGCAGTGGACCTTCTGTCTGCCTTCATTCCATGAATATATCACTTACTACTCAATCACCATATGTTTGAATTTTGACTTTTCATTTGCTTTTATGCTGACTTTGCTTAACTGAATAAAATAAAATGCTTCTTTTTTATTAGCTTTTTATTCATTTTTAAATGTCCCCTCATATGAGCAGTGTGTTTGGGATCAAACAATAGTCAGGCTGACATATTAAGACCTAAGGTGAGAGCTATAATCCTGCCTTTGCTCTAAAATGACACACTGTCCCAAATGGTGGGGTGATGGATGAGGACAGGCCCAGGCCCAGGAAAATGTGCCATGGGATATCATATGGAATCTGTCTGCCTCCAGTTCCCAACTCCATCTCATCTTGTTTCCAGGCAAGTGGCGTCCTAACAGGGTAACTGGAGCCTCCTTTCAACTGTACAGTTTTCCCCCAAAAAATGTTTGCTCTAAACTTGTACTCAGTGACATAAATCATCATTAGACCCATAGATAAAACGTTTCAGTCGACTCTAACAACTCTTCTTGGTGAGTCTCTAGTTAAAAATGTCAGCTAAGGAGCAAGTGAGAACATGACCGGCAAGCTTTTACATGAATAACGAACTTAAATCCTTAACTTTTTAATCCTTAACTCCCTCCTCCGCTCGTGAATTTGCAGCCTTAATTAGCTGTTCAATGCTCTTCATGCAATCCACTGGTAGCTGTCTTGCCAAGCCTCCGTACAAAACCGCAATCTATTGGACGAGAAACCACTGCAGAGAGTGACAGGAGGAGGAGGTGGGACGAACCCATATGGACTAAACAAAAATTATACACTGCCATATTGGGCAACACAATGGTACATAAATAAGCAATTACCATAATAATCTGTTACAATTATTAACTAAAACTATGATAATTAGAGTTTAGTAAAGCAGCTACTGTATTCTGGGCAGCACTGTACAGTGTGTTCACCATTTTGAGTATTTTTATGCAATTTCTAGATTACATTTATGCTGACTATAATATTTTATTCTAATTTTTAAGACCTTAGCCACTGAAGCGAACAGACGTTGATGAAATGAACGCTAAACTGTGCATAACTGCATACGGTAGGCTTCGATCACCAAAGCCATCCTCAGTGCACCATCTTTCTTTGCATCCCTCTTATAATGTTGTGACCCCCTTTTCACGCTCTTCATTTTAATCTGCCGCAGTGCTTTAGCTTGGAATCTAAGTGACCTTCCTCTGGCTTTAAGGGCACACACACACAGACAGAGTGCCCGTCTCCTTCTCAATAGTTACTGCAATGTACATGAGCACTGATGCATCGAGGCTGCATTTGCTCTGGTGGCAGTTTTGTGCTTTTCTCTATTATGTTCAAGGAGTGTTTCATTCAGAGTTCTTAAAGGCTTATTAAAAATGAAAGCTGGATAGAGCATTGTAGTCCGATCTCATTTGCATGACACTGACTCCTATGGGTGTCATTCATAGTTAGTAAGATTAGCATTTTCAGATGAGGTGCAGTGATCCGGGAAAGTGCATCAACCTTTGAGTTCTGTGATTTGACATAATGAAACTGGTCCTAACCAGAAATAATTATAGCAACAAACAAGGTAACAACACCAAATGAGATATGTGTTTTTATTTCTTATTAAATAGTCTGACAATTACATTTGTAGTCAATTAGAAATGTCAAAACTGGCTTGCTGCAAGACTTGGCATACAGTTATGTGTGACCAAATGATGTGACCTGATCTTGTACAGGTGACGTTTTGTTTGTTGACAAGTAAAGAAAATATATAGACTCAGTTGCCACGGTTTAGGCACTTTGTAGTTCTATAAATACAGACTGTAGTCCATCTGCTACAATATGTTCTGTAATTATCAGGACCCCCACAGATCAGGTACTATCCTGGTGGTGGATCATTCTCTGCACTGGAGTGACAAAGGTGGTGGTCGTGTGTTACTGTTGAGCTGGTATAACAGGATCTGACACAGCAGTGCTGCTGGAGTTTTTAAAGGCTAACAGTGCACCCTATTAGGCGCATTTACCATATCACTCCACCTTGTAGATTTAAAGTCAGAGACAGTGGCTCTGTGTTAGGCATCCTCTAGTCAGTCACTGCTCACAGGATGGTGCTGGTTGAACATGGTTAATGGACTATTTTCAGTAAAGGAATTATCAGTTATTATTTCAGTCTGGTGTTAAGAAGCTCCAGCAGCACTGCTGTGTTTAGTCCATTCATACCAGCATAACATACTCTAACACACCACTATCACATCAGTGTCACAGCAGTGATGAGTATGATTCACCACCCAAATAGTACCTGATCTGTAGGACCACACAGATGGACTACAGTCTGGAATTGTATATAAAAAGCATATAAATTCAAAAATACAGAATGCCTAAGACGTTTCCACTGCACTGTTACTTCAGTAGTCAAGTTCAACAGAATGGAAGTTCATATCAGTTACTTGCTTTGTAAGAAAACACAGCAAACCCACCTTAAATTAAATCCCTTGCTCTTCAGTTCAAGTGATAAGATTTGTAGCATTAAGAAGATTGAACCACAATCAGCACAAATGCGTGTTTTCTACCCAAAGGTCATACGGCTAACGGTGACACCCTCCCATTTGTAATGCATATTTGTGGCATAGGAAGGTGGGGACAAACATATGAGCAGTTAATGGAGCAATAACATACTGAAGATGAATGGATTTAATAAGCCATTGAAGTTAATCGACTTCATTAAACAAAAGAAGCAGCGTTTCGCTAGCAACACTGTGCTCTTGGCAAGATGGGTCAGTAATCTATGTGTTTTAAGTGCCAGTGCCAGTTTCTTGTGCAAACTGCTGTTGAGATAATGAGGTACCTAATCACTTCCTAGTCCCTGATGGATCTTAAATCCATCTGAAAATGTGCACTGCAAAGTATTATCAGTTTCTAATGTGGTGTGCGTCATATAATTAGCTCTTAAATTAAAGCACCAATGATAATTCTACTATAATGGACATGTCTGGGAGGGGATCCCAGTCAGGGGACTGTCTGCCCCTGGTATAGCGGTGTCTCATCCACTGTCACTGTTCCGTTCACTTCTGCCTGCACCCAGTGAATTTAACATCCAGATTTCATTTTTATAGCCGCTTCAACCAATTCAGAGTCACAGGGGGTTGAGTCCCAACATGCAGCACAGGGTATAAGGTGTGAACCAGCTTTCGGCAGGGCACCAATCCATCGCACGGCATACGTACATTAATATAATATGTATTTAATCTAATATGTATTTGGAAAGTGGGAGGAAACAGAAGTACTTTTAGGAAACCCATGCAGACACAGGGAGAACATGCAAATTCCACACTGTTAGTCTGGGCCAGGAATTGAATGTGGGATCTCCACGTGAAACATGGGAAGTCCACAGCAGCTTCTCACCTCCAAGCCTCAGGAGCTGCAATTATTATTATTATTATTATTATTAGTAGTAGTAGTAGCAGTAGTAGAAGTAGTAATAGTAGTAGTATTAGTAAAGAAAAAATCTTTACCTCTAGGTTTAGCAGAGGGTGAGTGGTGTACAGGGCAAGGGATGTTTTGGAAACCCAAGTGCTTCTGCAGGATAGTCAGGAGGATTTTCCATGTAAGCCAGTTTTTCATTAACAGCTCCATTTCCTTCAATACTAGAAAAGTAGCAAATGAGATTAAAATGAGAAGTCAAGTCACTCTCAAATGGCTCCCCCCATGCCATCAGATATCCCTCGGAAATGTTACGAAATCTAGTTGAGGGGTCTAGCAGAACCCCTGCGACTTATTAAAACGAGCCAATTATTACGCAGGCCTCACAGGAAATGACATCCACTGCCCTTCAAGTCAGCCGGGAGGCAGCAAGTAGGTCTCATTACTACATTGAATTCATATGTAGAGCCTTACATAGAGCAGGGAAAATGTTTGTTGCTGTTTGTACTGCAGTGTTTCCCCGTACATATTTTTATTTAATATATACTACTCAAAACAATTAGGGGATACTTCAATATATCCCATAATTAAATATTTTGTGAGCAATGTAATTACTGCCTGCCACGTGCAATACTTTGCAAAAAGTTTAGGCGTTCTATATTTTTCTGTTTATATTCTGCGTATTCTGTATTTAGGTTTTAGCGGTCACTGCACTCTGTTGTTCTATAATTACATACTGTAGTCCATCTGTTTTTCTACATCCTTTCTTAGTCCCATTTATTCTGTTTTCTAATGGTCAGAAGCCCAACAAACACATTTACGAAATGACAATCTTTTTTGGGACAGCGCACTGTTTTCTGTTGTATTTACAACGCAAGTATTTCAGAAAAGATCAGGGAATTGCAAAGTATGTGGACACTGTGAAAAGTGAGTTAGCTCAAGAATGTTCTTAGTTCTCGTTTTGACTTGCAGAAGTCCCTTTTATTTTATTATATATTTGTACTTCTGCTTAATCCATACGTGGCTGTGGGCCAGCCGGTGCCCACCCAGCAACTCTGGGTGCAAGGCCAAGAACACCCCTAGTTCAGAACGCCACT
>JAUZSU010007470.1:0-11298 GCA_034780255.1 Parotocinclus maculicauda
ACATCTCCCCAAATGCTGAGTGCAGTAACTTTCTCTAAAGGTAGGCGGTGCTTGAACATGCACTGTTTCATGCTATTTACATACACCTGAAAAAAAGCATTATGCATTTGTGTATTAATCATATACACTGCTCAACAAAATGACTGGAACACATTTTAATAAGAGTTTAGCATAAACTCAAATCACCTTGTGAGATATTAATCTAGTCAGTAAAAAGGGGTGGTGGTGGTGGGGTGGGGGGTTAATCAGTTTCAGCTGTTTTGGTTCCACAATAAGACTTCCAAAACAGGAATGGTTTAATAGGTGGAGGCCATTGACATTCTGTACCTCTTCATCTTCGATTGGCTAGGCTCAGCATCACTATTAGTACCATGGTTGCACGGGTATTTCAGCTCCTACAAGATGGCACGTCAATACATGCCATTGCCAGAAGGTTTGCAGTGTCTGACCAAACAATCAGAAACAGGCTTCATGAGGGGAACCTGAGGGCCTGACGTCCAGTAGTGGGGCCTGTGCTCAATGCCCAGCATTGTAGAGCTTGATTGGCATTTGCCATAGAATACCACTATTGGCATTTCCGCAGCTGGCGCCCTGTGTTTCTTACATACAGTATGAGAGCAGTTTCACCTGGGCAAATGACAGACATGACAGGTGGAAATGTCATTCAGCATGAATATGGATATGAGTCTGTGATGGTCTAGGGTGGCATATCCACCAAGGATGCACAGACCTCTATAAGCTAGAAATGGCAGCCAGACTGCTATTAGGTGTCGGGATGCAGTGGGTGGCATTGGATGCAGGTTGCATTCCAGACTGTCTAGGAGCTCAATGATGCCCTGGTCCAGATCTGGGTGAACATTCCCTAGGACACCATGGGCCATCTTATTGGGAGCATGCCCTGTTGTTGTCAGACAGGCATACAAGCATGTGGAGGCCATACAAACTACTGAGTATCATTTTGCCTACCACATGATTTTTCACTTTGATTTTTGGGGTGTCTTTGAATTCTACCCTGTGCAGGGTAATTTCATTTCCTTCAAACAATGTGGCATCCTTTCATTCCTAAAACATTACCTAGTCCATATCAGGATGATGAGTGTTCAAAGTGTAATTTATTGATTTTAAGCAGTGTATAAATAGTTTATAAAAATGTTTTGGTGATTGGGTAAACTATAAAAAAAAATAAACACACCTCATATCCATCTGAACTGAATACAACAAACAAAATGAAGGTAGCCCCTTTAATAAAGGGACCACTGTAGACCAGCTCCTCTTTCTGCCAGGTTTCAGCTTTGAATGTGTTCAGGTACAAATACTGACCAAACCGGGGGTTAAAATGAAAAGCGACATCATCCTTAACATTTTGCCCCAGTTGGAAATTTATTGCAAACCTATGATAAAAAATAAAGCATTGTAAATGAACAGAGAAGTCTAGAACCTGCAACTGACAAAAAGCTGAACAGAGTTATATTATTTGTTAATATAGTGCTCACAAAAAAGGGAATTATTAATAAATGAATAATTAAATTATAATTGTATTTTGAAATATTTCCTTATTTTTGTGAGCTATAGGTCTGTAGGTCTAGCACTTGAACACAGGATTGTGCTTAAAAAAATGGCAACATACTGAGTAGCTTCTGCAGGAACAGTTCCACGGGCATACAGAGCCATTCCTGGTTTTATTCCTCCAGGTATTGGTCCCATATATGGTATTTTCTGTAGCACAAAGAACAAATATTGAAATTATGATGTTGGAATGAAAACCAAAAACAAGCCATTTGTGCAAAGCGCCAGCCAAACAAGTGTCTAGGCAGCTCCTTAAACTTTTTACAAGCATGTGACCCAAGGATGCTCTATCATTGGCTCCATAAAAATGTATTGTGGGCACAGTTATTTCTGCCCCAGGCATGCCTAGTTCAATTGTGAACCTATCATTTACTATTTAAAAAATATTTTATGTGATTGAACTACAATGGGCTCATGATCCTGTTGAAAAAACAAGCATTGACCAGCATCAGATCCATGCTGGTTTAAGCTGGTGTAGTGCTGGTTTTGCTGGTTGACCAGCATAACCTTGCTGGCAAAGCTGGTTGCCCAGTATGATCTTGCTGGTTTTGTTGTTCACACAGAATAATCAGAAAAGACCAGCATGCACTGGTAACAACCATCCAAGAACCAGCAAAGACCAGTATGTGCTGGTCACCATCATCCAAAAACCAGCAAAGACCAACATGTGCTGGTCACTAGCACTCCGAGTAAAGACCAGAATGTGCTGGTCACCAGCATCCCCAGTAAAAACATGGCAAAAACACAACACACGCTAGTCTTTTTTTCAGTAGGAGAGCTGACCAGTATACTGTGTTATTTCTGGAATATATGTTTCAGTTTAGAACAGAATTGAAGGAAAATTTAGCTTAATCCTTAAAAAAGGTTGTTTGAGAAGGCATTTATCTGAAGAAGAAAGTATAAAGAAGCTTAATCCCAATACCCTAAGCATTGTGGACAATGTCCCAGAGAATACAGGGTGCATAAGCGATGGAATTATAGCATTTGAGCAGCACCAGGAGATAATCTCCCAAACAGACTGTCCTCGGACAGTCAATCACACGTGCATGTGATGACCAGCACGGCCAAAAAGCACCAACAAAACATCATTCTACCACCCAGGTACCATCTTAATATGATTCATCTAATTTTGAATTTACCATGATATCTGTTTAATAATCTACCACACATGCTTTTTAAACTTACAGGCTGGATTACTGGATTTGACACCTCAGAAATCATAGGTAGTACCCCCCCTGTTCCAGCCAGTTTAAACTGATCTGCATTGAAAGATGGGCGACTCCAGTCCTGAAGAGAAAATTCAGAGTTTTTCGAGTGAAAAAGCTTGATCAGAAAACAAAATTTATACTAGAACAACCATATAAAAACAAAATTTATCCTGAAAGAACCATATAAAATGTTTTACTTACATAGATGAAGCCAAGAAAGTGAAGTGAAATGTCATCAGTAATGGAAAGTGAAGTAACTAAATCTAAAGAAATGCGGTGACTGAACAAATATTGCTTCACTCCATTCAGATAGACCTGTGGGAAAAAAAAATTAATTTGTGATTTTACATATTTCATTAAAAAACAATAATTAGTGATCATTGCACAGTTCAGACCTCAAAACCCTCTGGTTTGATGACGATCATGGCAGTAAAAGTTAATCCCTTAGTGAAGAATTTCTCAGTGAGGAGTTCCTCCCTGTGCCAGACTCTATAATCACAGGAATTCATGCTTATAGTCTGACCAATCCGAGGGTTGAAATTAAGAGCGACATGTTCGACTTTATCAACGTTGGTACGCCCTGACTGCAATTGTATTGAAAATCTGTGAGGGAAAAAATGTGCCACAGTTAGTTTAACAGCCAGACATTTACCTGTGTTAACATGCTTATACATTTAAATTTAGTATTTTATTATACCATATAAAAACCATACATGAGAAAAATTATTACTTACTGCTTTGCATCTGAATTAACAGCCCCTTGGACATATAGAGCCATCCCTGGTCTTAGCCCTCCAGATATTAGGGCAAAATAGGGAAGTTTCTGTGGCACAAACAACAAAATATACAAATACAAAATACATACATTAATTGTTTTGTTGTTATATTTTATGATATGTTTTGCTTTTATGCATCTACACACAAATTGCTAGCAACACATTGATACGTAAAATGGATATGAAATGAGATACAATAACTATTGAACTGTTGCAGGGAATAACTCTAAATACCACAATAATTAATTAATTCATTATTTCATTCATTATCTTCTGCTTAATCCACACGGGGTCGCGAGTCAGCCGGTGCCACCCGGCAACTCTGGGTGCAAGGGCAGGAACAACCCTAGACGGGGTGCCAATCTATCGTAGGGCACACACACACAGTCACCCATACAGTCACACACTAAGGGCCACTTTAAAGACACCAATTAACCTGACACACAAGTCTTTGGACTGTGGGAGGAAACCCGAGTACCCGGAGTAAACCCACACAGACACAAGGAGGAACTGCAGACTCCACACAGAAAGGACCCAGGCCGTTCCACACTGGGATTGAACACGGGACCATCTTGCTGTGAAGCAGCGGTGCTACCCACCGAGCCACCTTGCTGCCTAAATACAATATATTTCTGAAAATTGTAATGTCACATTTTAAACGTATAGAAACATTCTACACTGCTCCCAAAATTTGGGGATATTTTATTGGGCATATTTTATTTTGAAATATCCCTTAATTTTTATGAGCAGTATATTATATACATTACACAGACAAATTGTATAGCAAAATATATTTAAAGTTTAAAATTTAATTCTGATTTATATTTGCTACCAGCAAAGGTGTATATTATAATATATTCATTTGGAAAAATGGCACCGTCAGGAAAAAGCAAAAACCTAATTAACTAATTTGGTGTGGCATGTTGTTTAACTCACAGGCTGGAAAACTGGATTAAAAATCTGTGAAGGAACTGGTAACAGGGTTGGAAAAAGAGTCCCCATGCCTTTGTTCTTCAGAATGTCACTACAAGTAGTTGAAGAGCTCCAGTTCTGAAGGGAAAGTGAAAATATACAACTTAATAAACATCAAGTTTAGTAATCATTTGAAAACGGCAATGCTATCTGTTATTGAGCTGATACTGTGCTCATATTTCTACTTGTTAAAATGTTTAAATACTGCATTTTGACACCAAATGACTGATGATTTAATTGATTCTTGTACATAATGAAACTGTCATGTCTATGAATAGGTTAACTGTATAGTGGAAAGATATGGATTTCACCTTCCAGTTACAAATTACAAATCTGACGAGTCATAGCAAGCATTTTGTGAAAATGAATGAAGCACAGTTGAGCAGACATTTTATGGTATTTTAGAAATCAAACCAATTAGCTGATTACAAATATCAAAATATTTGAATCAGAGGCTCACAGTAAAGCAAAGATGTGCTTTTTTCTAGCATTACTCTTTTCCAATACAAAATTTAGTACATCCACATCGGAGTAAATTTAAAACCAGTTTGTTAACTGTATAAATAAAAACTATTTGATTTGAGTTATTTAAATGGGGTAACTTAGATGGGGGACAACCAAAATATAAAGTGTATAAGTAATTAGTTGTTATTAATTTCTGTCTATATTACCCAAATAAACTGAAGGATGTATACAGTATGTGAACATTCAGTCTAAAAGACAATACTGTTTCCCTACCTAAAAGACATGAGAAAGCACTACACTAGAACAATTAATGAATTTAAAACCTGTATTAATTACAAAGATACACAATTAAAAACAATACAGTAGCAAAAAACTTACATTAATAAAACCACAAACGGTCATGTGAACATCTCCACGGATGCCCAGGGTTGAAACTTTCTCCAGAGGAATGCGGTGTTTGTAGATCAGGATTTGAAATCCGTTCACGTAGATCTGTAAATGGATAATGCATTTGTTTTCACTGTTTTACAAGATCTTACCAGCAAACGACGAAATCTGCTATATTGGAAAACAAACCTCATATCCTTCTGACTTGATGATCATCAGTATGCTAAAGGACTGACCCTTGATGAATGGCTTGTTGGTGACAGATTCATTCTTCTCCCAGACGCCATTTCTGAAGGTGTTCAGGTATATTTGTTGAGCAGCAATGCGAGGACCAAATTGCAAGGCGATGTCATCACTATAAGTCTGCCCTGTTTGGAAATTTATATCGAAACTGTGAAAAGAAAGAATAAATCCACTAAGCAGAGCCAGGTGTACACCAATTATTGTAATATTAATCCAAACTGTACTAATTCTCTGGATGTTATATTTAGTACTTAGGTTTTTGTCTTAGTTATATATGGTTTATGCTGCATTTCCTTTCAAAACAAGAACTTACAGTTTGGCATCTGTAGGAACAGCCCCTTGGAAAAATATAGCCATATTTGGTTTTAGTCCTCCAGGGATTTTACCCATATAGGGAAGTGGCTAGAAAAAGCACAAGCAATATCTACAATCAGTTTTATCCATAAAGAAAATAACAAGTGATTCAACAAAACAAGATTTTCAGTCAATATGTGGCATAATCACATATATATCAATCACAATTTTTAACTCACTGGCTGGATGATTGGGTTAGAAACCTCAACAGGATAAGTGGTTCTGAACATGCCTCCCAAGGATGTCATTTTCAGGTTCTGATAGGAAAAGGAAAATTAAAGTACAGTGCATAATAAACGAGTAAAAAACATATATACAAATATTTCATTCATATTAGCTTAATAAAAACCATGTTTAATTAAAAATGATCAAATTAAGCTTTTCTTCCAGTGTTTAAAACTCGACTACACAGAAAGTAGAATTTTCTGTTTACATTAATGGAATCAATTGTTAAAATCCTTTAAAATGGTTACAATCACATTCACTTAAGTGATATAAAACCTATATTGGTTAATAAATAATTTAATAAACATACCTGGTTAGAAACTTGCTGCTGGAAGTCGGTCTCAGAGCAGAGCAGCTGAAGCCACTGATCTCACAAGTTAAGCAGGATGAGAAGGTTCACTCAACAAGCAACAATTCTGTGAGGACAGAATGAACGTCTCAGTGTCTATGCTGGTTTTATAGTCTACCACTGATGGGATGGGACAGCTTCTGGGACAGCTTTGAGGAGTTTCAATTAGTTGCATTTGTTTGAAACTGTTTGCCCACTGGCAGAAACCTGATTTAGATGTCTTGGGAAAAAAACCCACATGCAAAGTTAAACAAATGTTAAAAAATGTTTGGCACTAAGGAACGATGTCTTTGAATGGCATTTCATTTAACTAAATGTTCTATACAAGCTCATGTGTCACCTTATGCTATCTGTTGTATGAACTGACAACATTTGTCTTCGGAATTTATTTAGAAATAAAATAATTATAAAGAATGCTGTACAATGCAGTGTATACAGTTAATTGTTTAAATAGAATGCCCATATATAGCTGGAAGTTAAAAAATAATTAAAAAAAATATGCCCTGAACAAACTTAAAATAGATTTACATTTTTGGTAATGATTACCAACTTGCTTAATTTGTTAACCTTAAAATAACATTAGTCTGATGTAAACCTGTTTCTTCCTTCATGTGCTGTGATTCTGTCAGCTGTTCTTACTACTTATTGCTATAGTTTGTAACGTTTGTAAATTGCCAGTGTGTTATTGATGATACTATTGAAAACTCATGACCACAGTTGACCTTCAAGCCTTCATAAAACACGCTCATCAAGTTAGGTGGAGGATTTGCTTGAGCAAATGTGTTCCTGAACCAGGCATTCAAAACACTTCATTATGACAGAGCTTACAGCCACTGGGCCGTGGCCACTAAATGACTTAAAAGGTGTGGTTTTGTTTGTAAAGGGGTTCAGGGAACTGTTGAAGTGCTCAAGGGAATTTGAAAATGTCCATAAATTTGTATGGTTTTTTTGCAGCTTTGAAGATGCAGAATTACTCAAAGGCCCTTCTCACGTGATCCTCAAAGATGGCCAGATTGATATCTTATTTTGATTTGCAAGCTCTAAGTGGACAACGCATTTGGCTTACTGGGTAAAGAGTTGTCAGCAAATGTGACAGGACATAAAACGGATCTGACAGTTTGAATGGTCTGCCACATCCACCGTGTTGCCTATCGTGGGTCTGATGTTACACTTTATCACTGTATTTCCCTTTTGTATATCTAACTGAATTTCAGAGATCGTACTTTATTCATTCATTCATTTTCATACCTGGATCATCAGACTCAGTTTGGGTATCAGTATCAGTATCAGTTTGGGTATCAGTATCAGTTTGGGTATCACTGCAAACTGCAAGGTAAAATTGTGATGCATGATGGGTTTTTAATTGCAGTTTGTCATATTATAATAATAATAATATTAATACTATAATTTCACCGTTATAAATACTCAAGAATGTGAAGAAAAATACATTTATAAAATACATCAAAATTTCATAAAAACTTCACCCTTAAGTAAAGGAAGTCTTTAATATTTATGAAATATCTAATGATATTACTTTATGCTTTGAAATCTATCTTGCTTGACTGTTCCTTTACATTTAATCATGTATGAACCAGTTGCAACTGATACTACCTTACACTCTGAGCAATGTGGATTAAGAACATTAACCACTGTGCCATCATAGTCCCAACTTTTTTCGAGACTTTCCCTCTTTTAATTGTAATGTATTTACCAATAAACTTATCTTATCAATAAACTTACACTCTTATACTGGGAAAATAATTTTTTACACATATAAAGTTAATTTGAATTACGTGGTAAGTTATATAACATTGCATAATGTATATAATGCATATACATAGAGGATATTTTAAAAAAACAAATATTCTTGAACCCCTAGCTCATTTTTCATGGCACACAACACATCTGCATGGTTCTTTAATGATTTCACACAAGTTTATAAAGGACAACAGATGTTAAGTCCAATTTTGTATTTTGTTTCACTTATTATTCTTTGAACACAAGGCAGTAATAGGACACGTACTAAAATCAGTACAACAAGCTTAGTAGTGGATGTATGAGAGCTGGACATCTCCCTGCACCTGCAGCATGTCAATCTGGGCATAACCTCGAAAACGGTGATGGAAGTGACACATGTGCTGCCCATTAACAAACACTTTAAATTTATCTTCACCGCAGCGAATGGAGATCTGAGATGAGGGGAATAAGAGAACAGGGGTTATGACTGTGCAATGAACATCTCCCATATATACATATGAGTAACGCCTTACTTCAAAGTATTGTCCCTCCAGGAAAGGGTTGAAGTTAACCTCAGTCTCTTCATCTCCCCAACAACCATTAATCTGGCTGTTTCTGATGACATACCCCTCTCTAATTCGAGCGCTGAGGTGGAAGGCAATGTCTTGTGAGCCACCAACAATGAAGTTAATACAAAACCTACAAGGCATGGCCAAAATGCAACATTATTAATACAAGGTATCATTAAACTAATCATAATAATAATAACAATAATAATAATAATAATAATAATAATAATAATCCACAAACTTTTAAGTGAAAAGGTGACTAAACAGGTGAACAGTTTTATGCAATACCTGTCAGCTCCATATGGCACCATGCCTCTAATGATAATGGTCCTCCTGGCAGTCATTCCTCCAGGGATCATATCTGAATAGGGAATGGCCTAAGCATGTACAGACAGCATTTAATCACGTGAAGTGTGTCCATGCACCCCGGGAAATTATACTTTGAAATTTCATAGTAAAACTGCAAATTGGTGATAAATTGATGAATATAATATGAATATTCACAGCTTGACCAAAAAGATATTTCATAGTTCTAGTACGGTTTTTGGACTGTATTTTGACCCCTTCAGGTGTATAGATAAACCATGAATTGTCTCACAGTTCAAAGTTGGAAAAAGTGCTTTAAAAGCACCAAGTTTTGAACTTGGTGTCCATGGTTTTACTGTAAACTTGAAAATTGAAGTCTAGCAAAATTTATTTAAATAGTGCTTTTTACAATGGTGAATTGTCTCAAAGCAGCCTTACAATTTATATTATCTTAAAAGACCAATATCAAATTAAGCAAGCCTAGGGCGACAGTGGAAAGGAAAAACTCCCTCAATATACAAGGACGAAACTTTGGGAGGACCAAGACTCAAAATGGGACCCATCCTCCTTGGTCCCCATCCTGTCTACTTAGTAATTTGTCAATGGTTAAGTTCATTTTTCATTAACACACTGCACTTAACACACTGCACTTATTCTTTATGAACTGCACCTCACTGACCTGTTATTAAAACATCAGCACAGTGTCATGCCCCAATGTTATTAGTCACGCCCTTATCCAGAGCGACTTACAACTCATACAGTCTTCATACAGCCATTTCAGGCAATGGGGGGTTAAGGGCCTTGCTTCAGGAACCAACCGTGGCAGCTTGGCAGAGGTGGGATTTGAACTGTGGACTATCAGGTCCATCAGGCCCAGAGTCCAGTACCTTAACTAGGCTCCCGTAGTCCCAATATGGTCCTTTTTGTCAATCATTAATCGTCAATCTGCTTTTCTACACATTTAACAAGACATTTTATGCAGTGTACCACCTCTTCTCAATCTATGAATCCTGTGTCACACGCTGCAGATATTTACCATCCTCATGCAACACAGGAGCCTTGTGCAGGAGATGCAACCTTGCACATGCAACGTGAGTAGATTTTTTAAGTATACTTTTGCTATACAAAATAGATTTAATAATAATAAGGAATAAACTCATTTCCTTCTCTTCCCCCTCCTTAGAATAATGCCTTGTTTGTCTTCTCCAAGAGGGTAAAGCTAGCATTATTCTTTGCCTAAGTCCAAACTAGACTTGTAACAACTTATAGCTGTAACAGAGTTTTTCTCTCCAGTAAGTTATAGAAATTCACAATTTTAAAAAATGTGCAAACAAACAATTATTGCTACTTACAGGGTTGAAGATAGGCTGTAATCCCATTACCTAAGATCAACACAATATTTTACTAATATGTAACATGGGAAAACATGGTACAGTCTGATTGATGACTAAATTAAATAAAAATCCCAAATAAAAATGAAAATATTTGGAGATCAGCTTTCCGAATATATATGTAAGCTCACTGGCAGATTTCCTCCTTGATACCCCATGCTTCCTCCTGGATATCCAATGCCTCCTCCCTTAAAAAATACATATGAATGATTAATCACACACACAAAAAATGCTTCATGCTGTACCTGTATACTTAGTGTACTTAGTATCCCGACATTCAGGTAAGCACTTGCTGCACATGTACATATGAAACATGATATCAGTATCTGACATAAAAATAGAATTCATTCAAAACCTACCCCCATTCCTGTATAACCTCCCTAAAAGAAAACAACAGCAATAAATAATATGATGCTAATGTAACACATATGTATGTATACACAAATACATAGTACTAAACATGCATATTACCCCCATGCCACCCATTCCAGCTCCTGGAAAGCCTCCCTGAAAATATAATGCGCCAACATTAGAACAGGAACAAATATGTGAAACACATACGGTATCTCACAAAAGTTAATACAACCCCTCTTATATCTTTTTATGGGACAACACTGAAGATATGACACTTTGATACAAAGTAAAGTAATTAGTCTACAGCTTGTATAACAGCATATACAGTCGATTCCGGTTAATAGGACCACCGGTTAATGGGACCAGCCGCTTATTCGGACCAAATCCTAAAGTACC